>CM055961.1:19162500-19250000 GCA_029531755.1 Holothuria leucospilota | reverse complement strand
ACATACATACATACATACATACATACATACATACATACATACATACATACATACATACATACATACATACATACATACATACATACATACATACATACATACATACATACATACATACATACATATTTTGCCAGGATCTGAGTGTATTGCTACCCTAGTCTTTCTGTGGGGGGCATGTTCCGTTTTGTCTTTACATGTTAACTTTTGAGTAAGGTTTCTCCTACGACGCCTAGTTCCAGTTAAAAGCGTCTAATATCACCTCCCTACCTTAAGGCAGGGGTAACCGCAAGGATTTGACAGACAAGGTGCTAGGCTTCTGACGGATGGGGGGGGGGGGGAGGAGGGCAGCGAACCGAAGCCTTTACAAAGGACGACGGGTTTGCCGAGACAACTTTGACCGGGGTGAGGAGTGGATTAATTTCACAAAAAAATTGCACAGTACCATTCCACTGCGGGGTATTGTTTACATCAGTTATTCTCAAATTTTCTGGGGGAGCTGGGGACCAACGACATAGGTTGGGTTGAGGTCGATGGCCATTTGATGATCTTATGTTTAGAGAGAGCACACTCAAGAACGAAATTTATACGTAAGAGTTCTCAAAGCTGTGTCTATGCATACAGTTGCACAGCCTCACAGGTAAGAATTTTCCGTAGGAAGTGGTTCCATAAAAGGGCTATCTGCACCTCTACAGCGTATGGCGGGAGCAACCTGATATCAGCCCCACTATGGTTGGGGCTGAGGTAAGACAGTTTGGCTTCCCGGACTCTCTGTTTCGCAGGAAATTGCACTTTAAACCACAATTGGGGGTGGTGAAAGGATTTACCTCAATAGGTACCAAGCTTCCAGCAGTGGGGAGGGGGTAACGGGGTCATTAGAGAATTGTTCCCTTGAAGGGAGGACAAAATTGCCTTCATCTGGTTCAAGCATTATCTTCTCCAAATGCCACATATTTGCGGTTAACACACTTGAAGTGGACATCGAGCCGCTTGAAGCATTATGAAGTAATTTGCGCAGTTATACGAAATTATTCGCTGAAACTGAACTTCATGGATAAATTGACATTAAAACAAATTTTGAAACAGAAAAATTGGTTCAGGTTTGGTGGAATTATCGGTGAACTTTTAGCATGAAAACGGCTACAGAACAATGGGCAGCTTCAACCAAGCATGGAAATCCATTCGCTTGTGGTTAAATGACGTCGAAAAATCGGCTATCTCGTGCATGCAGTGGTCGGCCAGTTCGTTGCGTCGGTCTTCAAGGGGAAAGATTTTCTCACGTTGCCAAAAGGATGGGTGATGCAAAAAATTGAGGTTCTTTTAAAGACCAGTTGAAAATTTTGGGTTCTTACTGAAGAATCTTCCCTCCTTAAAAACAAAATTAGAAATTTTTCAGTTCGGCTTTTCGTTGTGGGGAAGTCCTTTTTTATCGTACCTATTAAGGCCCCGAATGAAACTGGAATTTTTCAAGGCCAGCCTTCCCTGACAAGGGTTAACGACCCCTGTCCCCACTATTAGCTACACCTCTGTGTACAGGGTCAGTGAGTCTCCAAGTCTGATCGTTGTGATGTTCATCATACGTAGGTTTGATGTATAGGAGAACCATTTGGCTTTCCAGACTAAATTGGTTGAGGAATACCGCACCCTAAATCGAATGAGTCACAACAGGTAACATTTATCCGGTCCTAGCTGCCAGTGAGCTCTAGGTCAGTTATCCCACCCGATTCTCATGGTGGTTATCCAAAAACGCTGTCAGACCGAAAGTGGGGCTGAGGTCGAGGGCCGCATTCCAAATTGTCGGAGGAACTTAAAGTTGATTGAATTATTCTTTTTCATTTTACAGAGCTATGGATAGAGTCATGCAGCGCAGATAAAACGTTGCAAACGAATTGTTAGGTGATGCAACTAAGCCATTGCATTTGATTTTGTTTCTATAAGTATATGAAAGATGACATGCAGAGATTTAAATCTCAGTAATTAACACACGTCCATTACCATATGCTTTGTAATTATACAATCACCTAACCCAAACATTAGATTGCAAGGATATAGTGTCGCTACAAGCTCTTTCACCTTGTAAAATGCAGGCACTCAGCAATGCACCACTGCATATGCCACCGTATACAAAACAACATGATACACAAAACAAAATACTTAATCTTGGCTACATATAACAACTCCCTGATATGACTGAACAATGGACATGCCGTACAGCCTGTTACTTGAGTAACCTAGCACATTTCATGTGAACAAATTTGAAAAGAGTCAAATAGTGACTTAAGAATTCATAATTTAAAATAACTGTCAGCATGGATTATTTGCCCTTATTTTAACTTTGCTATGTCTTTCTTGTCGAACATGATTTTTTTTTAAAAAGTAAAATCAACTCAGGATCGGGTCCGAGGGAACCGTTTCAGAATCACTGGTTTACAAAGTATTCGAACATGAAGTGCTGAGTTGTGTGCTGATTTACTGTTTATTGGGGAAAATCCGATTTCTGTAAATGTATAATGCACAAAGGGTGTGAATATTTGGGGACCGCATAAAAGTCTGTGCTTTTTTAGCGAAAAAATTCTACTGTTGGGGAGGTTGAACCCTATCGGGGAGTACAAACATGGCATGGTATCTACCCCGTCTGTGCGATGAAATAGTAAAACCTCCCCCACGAGTAGCTTACCTTTAACTATACATCAACTATACAGAGTATGCGATGGGAGATGAAATTACCACAAACGTTTCATAACTGTGTAGGCTACCTTTAGGATACTTGGAAAGGTGGAAAGACTTGTACTACTAAGCTTTATAAAACGGAACTATGGAAGAAACAGACAGAATGAAAACTCTAGTGCCAAGCGCTTTGAGTTCATATTGAAGAAACTGTCCTGTGGAGTAATTGAGAGAAAAGACTTGTTGACCTTCGGGGCGACTGATCACCGTCTGGAACTTCAAAATTTATCGTACTAACTGTAAGGCTCTGGAAAACCCGCCACGAAGAGACAGGGGGCTTCCCCGAACGGAGGCATGAACCCTCCCCTATCTAGCGCTACCGATGCAGCGGGTTTTTTGTCTTTGTTCTATGAGTTTAGGGGTAAATTAAGGGAATATTGACACTTCATGTAAAACGACACGTAAAACGACCCCTTTCACAATTTTTTGACCTCCTGTAAATATGTATAGAGCCACTTATTAGTGATATACGTCGAGACATTCGTAGAACTGCTAATTACAACTATTGACTTGCACGAAAGTAATTTTTGAACGGTCAGTATATGACGTCATAAGTGGCCTGATATTAGACTAAAAGTTTATAAATCAGAATGAAGCTATGGATTTTCAAGCTAAATATCCTTTTTTCGTAACAAGTGTAAGTTCCTAGTGTAGTCTATTTGCCCAATGCTGCACCGGTGACAATGGTTTTTGGTTTTGTGTTGTAACATGCATTCATCTAAAATTCTAAATTAACTTGTAACATCTGCAGCACTTGGTACCATGAGACATAGAGCCTAATAAAGTATGGAAAATTGATGATTTATGGTAAAGGGGTTCATGTTAACTTTTTTCACCCGTAAAATCTACCGACTAAGAAGAGCAACAGTTAGGACAGACAAGAACTTACTTTGCGAACAGATAAATTTGGTTTGCTCTTGTGTTTTTTTTTTTTTTTTTTTTCGGTTTTTTTTTTTGTGCGGGTACACCAACGAAAACGCAAAACAAGTGCGAAATATTTGTTTCGTGTTTTTTAAAGACCGTGTGCAAAGTATTACTTCGTTTCTCTTTACAGATCAATGGAATTTTAAGAGGCTATTCAATCACCCATTTATGTAAATCCCCTTATCTTTAGCATTACTATGATTGGCCACTGAGGCTTTGCAAACCACCCAGAATGTCAAACAGCTCAACCACAATTGTGTGCCGATATGAGCTTGAGTAGTCTAACCTCACAGGCTACTGTAACCTTGAAAGGAGGGTGATCTAGACCATTGGTGATCTTTTCAATTAGAGGAGGTCTGAAGGTCAACTTATTACTGACAATTTTTACGGTTGGGGATATCTTGCCCTTTACATAATTTACTACCAGATTGTTCACAAGGATTAGTTGAATACGTTGAAGTGATAGTTCAGAAGGGTCAAAACTTACTCGGGGTTCTCCCGAGAGTAATTACATGGTTTCCAGTATTTTTGCCTACTAAGAGTAACAAATAAGCTATCATCTACTTGTAGGAATAAAACTGAAGAAATGGGATAAATGGGCATCTATATCTATGTCAATCATATCTGCGAGATTGTAGATTTGTCTTAATTACGCAAAATTTTGCACATTCCTGTTTGACTCTGCTTATCATTCCTGCATACAGGGTGGCGCCAGTATTTGCCCGACAGGGGCCAAGCTCACCGATGGGATGGGGACAGCAACCCGAAGCCCCTGACAGGGGCTAGGGGTTGCCAAGAAATGTCAAAAGTAAAATTTTCGCCTCTTTATCACTTTTGAAGAAAATGGCAAATTTTGAAGCTTTTATTAAAGAAAAATTTAAAAAGCAAGGGATTTTAGTAAGAAAATTGGAATATTTTGGGTTTGTATTAGACAAGGGTGCTCTGCCTCAGAGCAAAATCAAGTAAACCGTCGGGCGACTGGCTGTCATCCATATTTTATCGTCCCCATTAAGGCTTCTAGATGAAATGGATTTCCCCGACGGGGAGGGGGAAGCTTTCCCCAGGTACCGTGGCTCCCCTGCCCCAAATGGCGCTATTCCTACCTACAAAATTGTTAATCAGAGTGACTTATACCTGAGGAAATAGTTTCAATATATGAAAATGGAAAGGTGTTAAACGTAGCTTTGGTACCACCCTTGCTTAAGTAACATACTGGTTTGCTACCACGGTAGGTTCCTAAGGCCCTTTTGCGTCTTAAAGGGGGGACTAACCTGACTAGGATATTCTGCGTAGGGGGGCAAATCACCTTAATGAATCTTTTGTTTTTGTTAGTGGTATTTAAGTAGTTTTAAAATTTCTACAATAATTTGTACTAACGCAATTCAAACGCTATTTTCGAGAAAATCTCAGAGGGAATAGACCCACCAATGGACTAGCTACCCCCGACTGGCCTATAACAAAAAGAAAACTGACACTTGTTTTCCTAGTTCGTGTTGAAATGTAGAGTTGCACTCATAAATACATATTGGTAGAATAACTAGGTAGATGCAACGATCATACAAACGAACAATATGTGACTGCTATTCGCATGGAGACAGTGCTGTTTCAAAACAATGTGGCATCAATATGCAAATTTGACTTAGCAGGGCATTCTGTCCTAAAGCCATTCTATCTAGGGAACGTAGCAGGGCATTCTATCCCAAAGTCTGAGACCAAAGCATTGTTACAAGAATGTCATTCATGTACCGTTAGTATAGGCTATCCTTCTAAGTGTATATTACCTATTAATCTTTAAAAAACAATTTCGATTCAACTTTGAATATTGTCAAACAGTAGAAGGATTTGTTAGCCTATACGTGTAGTTGCAATAACCCAGTTTTCACGTTTTGGGCCATGTGGTATGGTATTTTCTTATAACTATTCGTAACAAAAGAAACTGGGACAATATACCTCAAGGTACCTGAAAACAATAAAGGTGAAAACGAAGAACGTGTCCAGTGCCAAGGTGTAAACTAAACACGAATAAGATCGAAAGTTGCTGACGAGCGATTTATATTAAATAGTTGAGTTCCAATACCGTAAAAGCTTCTTTAAAGAATTAAACGCATTCAAATGGGAACGACTGATCTAAACTTTTTGACAAGGGCAAGCAAGCAAGATACGTAAATGTGTTTATAACATCACTTTGACTTGTTCCTTTGCAAAAAGCTTCTTCAAATATTAACTTTTTACGATTCGACAATATCAGATTATAAAAGCGAAACTTATGACAAATACTCCAGGGGAACAATAAGTTTGCTTCTATTAAAGCAAAGTGAAATGTCATTACCTAGTGAAATTTCTTCCGGAACTCAAATCATGGAGGGAAACTGCTGGAAATTTCGTCAGTAATCCGAGTAATGAGAATGACGTATCAAGGGAATGGCGGTCTGACCAGGGTGTCTAGTCTTGAAGGTGTCTCATACCATAGCTAAATATGTGACAAAACAGTGAAAGTACTCTTCTGGATGAATATGTTAGACGCTCGTCCCGCTTTGACGAACATTCAGCCAACTTAAACCACCTTATTGACAAGAAAGGAATGAGGGTTTTACTTGATAAAGATCGAAACTGATTCAAGCAAAGGGGTGGCAATTCACTTCAACGTGATTCTTTACTCTCTAAATGTAAATGATGAACTTTTTCAACAAGAGTGACTAGAGTGACCACTCTCAGTTTTTTTGATAAAAGAGTTGTCAATGCAGTCAATCATCGAAGTGTAAATTTCACTGACTTTTTTTTACAATAGGAGACTACGACCCCATAGGCAGTTACGCTTTTAGAAGAGATAATGAACTAATCATGTGGTCAAACACCTAATTTTTAGACCTTAGTTATGTTTATGGAAGCGCAGCTTCTCATAAACATACTGTGATAAAACAGGATCAGGTCACGTGACATTTTCTGTTTGTGACACGTTATCTGAAGAAGCAAGTACCGTATATTTCTTACCACGTGTACATAATTGTAAAGCATTCACTAAGAAAGTAATGGTCTTTTCATTGTAAACTAAGACTATAAAGATTTTTCAATGTCCAAACGTCTCAATTACTTAGGCAAATAAGTGTGCACAAATTCAGGTATCTTAAAACGATTTCCACTAGGTGTGACTGATGCAAAGTTGAAAAATTACAATAATATAATGACAAACTTAAATGTCAAAGCTAGCTTTGTTTATAATACTTTTTAAAAGATCATTTACTGGTCTTCATAGAAAGATGACACATTTACTCTTTCCTCACTTTTGTAGGATATGTTATCATGACATAAAATACTGTTAGTCCTAGTACTAACCCTTTGACATCCTTGAATATGTGCAGAAGATCTAGAACATGGAAGTCAGCGTCAGGCGCGGATCCAAAGGGGGGGGGGGCTTTCCCGGCCTTAGCCCCCCTTTTTCTCCACATCAACGAAAACAAATACGCAAAAATTAGCATAATGTTTAGGTAGGGGAAAATTCAAGGGGGCTTTCAGCCCCCTTTTTCGAAATGTCTGGATCCGCGCCTGAGCGTCATTGTGACCAACCGCGAAGCACGAAACACATGACCAATTTGTGCATAGTAGTATGGTACCGTTAGTACGGCCATAGTTGCACAGTGCATGCAGGATATAGTTCTTATATTCTGCTCGGGACGGCCCGGCCACTCTTTCGGTCGAGATTATTCCCACCCTAGGCCTATATCGTACTATCGTTTTACTGCAGTGTTTATCGAAAACAGTAGGCCATCAATAGAGCCATTGTTTATGTTAGTGCACTCCCACAGTGGATGACACAGAACTAAACGAAGTAACGTTGTAGGCCTAAGAATATTAACGTGAGACCTGGCCTGTTCGGTCAAATAAGTACATATGTAGTCTACACTTAGTTGTGTTGTTGGTCCATACATTCGTTGTATACGGACAGAGGCTGCTAGTAGCCTACGAGAAACTTTTTTACAGCTGCCACAGTTTGGTTCTGTATTATCGTATTGTGTAGGCCAATAACGTGGCCTAGTGATACTGTACAGTGCAGCCTGCCCAGCATTTGGATATACTCCCAGTTACAGGCATTCGGAGCATTATATATACATATACGTACTATACTATATATATATATTAACAAGGAAGGACGGCTTCAACGGTCGCTACGCGGCAGTTGCGATTACCTGGGTAGCTATCCATTCGGTCTCTCTCACAGAACGCATAGGGCTTAGGCCCAATGCATGCAAGGAAAGCACAGCAGGAGGCAAGTCCGCTTTGCAGATGTGGGGTTCCTCGGTCACCAATCACAACGCACGTCGGTGTTGTGAATCGCAACTGCCGCGTAGCGACCGTTGAAGCCGTCCTACCATGTTAATATATAATACAGTGTGTATGTATATATAATAATGCTCCGAATGCCTGTGCTCCCAGCACTGCAAGCAACGAACATGTACCACTCTGTGGGTTGAGCTTAATATCGGCAATTTTATTCAAGGACATTTTTCCAGTAGCATTCGCCAATGTCTGAACTGATATGTTGTGATCAGTTCACTCGTGCAGCCTAGCTCAACGTATTTTTACCAACCATTTCACATGTTTCAATTTCAATAAAAGCCAGGCGCGGATCCAAGGGGCGGCTTTCCCAGCCTCAGCCCCCCCCCCTTTTCGCCACATCAACAATAACAAAACGCGAAAATTAGCATAATGTTAATCTAGGAGAATATTCAAGGAGGCTTTCAGCCCCCCCCCCCTTCGAAATGTCGGGATCCTCGCCTGAAGGAGGAAAAGACGTATACGTCATCTTGCAAATAGCCAGTATAAGTACGAACCGTTTCCAAAAACAGTAGTTACGGTTCCCGTAACTACATTTCTAGTTCGATTTGTCTTTTTCTATTTAAAGTCTGAGAGGCAAGCTTGGTTTGCCCCCCCCCCCCCCAAAGTCTAAAGCATGCATGAAATTGATTTACGTCGGATCCACTGATTTCACTGTAGGTGACTTGTGACCTTGCAATAATGCAAAGTGATACCATAGTCTAAATTCTGTCACCTCAGACTGATCAATTATGCAATATAGAGGGTGGTATTACGTTAAAAGGTGTCGGATTCACAATTGTGTATTACAGGGAAAGAGGGAGACATTTATGACGGTGATACTATATATGAAGGTGAAAAGTACTATACCGGTAACGTGTTGCTTTAACTCGTTTCCTGGTTCCTTTGGAACTGCAACATTTAAAATCTTTAGGTGTGAAAGAAAATAGTCCTTCTTCGGCAGGTAGGTAAAGACTTATTTGATCTAAGGGTTTATATCTTCTATCAAACTTTTAAAACTCTATCTTATTCGATTGCTTTGTGGCAATCTTAAGTGCGCAAAAAATTTTCGTTCCTCAGGGTAGAACATATGTCTCGACTTCCCAAAGAATTACCTCTACTGTTTCCGATATAAATTTAGTAAGGAAAAAGGCATTTGTTCCATACCCTTGGAACATCGGAACAGTACCAGTAACGCCGACTGGATTTCAACGGCGGTGGCGAAGGGGAGGGGCCAAAGAGAAGTAGCCGCAAGTAAAAATTTCTACCTGAAAAAATTATGAGTGCGCATTTATCCTGGAAACTGTATACCTTTTTACGTTCCCTGTCTAGAAGAAAATGGGGGCAAAGGCATTAACTGGAAGTAACATTCCTGGCTCTTAACCTCTCTTGGCGACGCTACTGCCTAGAACTTGTGTAACGATATAGCTAACCAACTAAATTTACATGAACGCATTCTTCACTGAACACTTCAGAACACTTGAACACTTGAACATTATGTTGCTTAGCGAGTAGGCTTACTATCAACTTGGACTTGTTTCCGTTCTTAAATAGTAATGCATGTTGATTCCTTTTCCAAAGTCCCCTCGACTCTCTGCAGAAGACCTGAAGAGCGAAAACCAATGTTACTACCGAAAGAATTCTGCTCCCAACAGAAGCTACGTTCCCAAGGGACACTCAGACCGCTTGGTTCTCAGACATCTACATCATGGGTCTGCCACGCATGTCCCTGTTCTTTACTGGCTGAAAAGAACAGATACTGCATATGATCTTCGCCAAGGACCATGTGGATGATGACAAAAGGCCCGAGTGAATACGTGTCCAGGCCTTCCCACGTCAGGGACAACGCGTCTACCCCAAGGCCCGAGGATGGAACGTCCAGTCGGGGAGAACATAGGTAGTTTGACATTGTCTGCCGTAGCGAGCAGGTCCAAGTTGGTCGGTGAGGTACCGGTTGAACATGATGGCGGATATAGCGGAAGTGGTGCTAATACTACCCACCAGGCCAGCGTAGCTTCTTTGGGTCAGATGTGGTTTTCATTGCTGTGTTAAAAGAAACTGAAACTCGCTCTTTGCCCTCGTGTTGACCTTCAGTGCACTTGTGACACCCGTTTCCGTTACACCATTCCTCCATATCGGTCAGGGGAATCAAAAGTTGTTCCCTTTGCCCATTTCCGAAATGCTGTACACTCCACTGGTAAGCTTTCAGATGAATTGGGAGGTGGTCAAGCTTTCGACAGGAGTGGCTATGACTTCTTCATGACTGGCAAAGAAGCAGAGCAAAATTGGCTATTCAACTGGGTCACCTAAGGGCGCTTCAGTCCGGCGCGCATCCGCCCTCGTCTGCTGGGCAACCGGTTCTGATGACAAGCCTATGCCAAGTGTAAGGAAAGCCGGAGTACTCGGAGTAAATCCAACGTACCTCGAAAGGAATTCGAAAACTCGCACTGGTGCCAGCATAGACCACTCTACCACTCGAGCATCCAGTATATAGAAAAGAAGTACAAGCAAGCTTAGTACTCAGTTTTCCGCTTGAATGCAACCCTGTGTGCACGGCCGTAGCTGAAGGGTGCGGCGGGGTGTGGCACCCCAGGCTGGGAGGTTAATTGACATATAGACGGTCAGTTGGTGGATCGAGTGTTGGAAAAGAAAAAACGACGTGGCGTAGCTAGTCGTAGGCAAACTTCTACCAGTTGGAAATTTTGAGAATTATTCCTTGAGGAATACACAAAAATTTACCAACTTGGCGCGATGATATAATTTAGCTCGTCATTGGCTCTCTGAGTCTAACGTTCCTTAATACGTGTAGCATTATATATTGTTTAAAATACATCATCAATTTGGGTTTCCGGGTTAAAAATGCTTGATTCCTCTGAGAAAAAAAAACTTTTCAATACCTTCACTAAAGTTCTCTTTCATTACTGATGTTCTTGGCACGATGGTTTCTGTAAACACTATACTTCTGAATGTCTATACAATATTGTGACAATGTCCCGAATCTAAAACGAAGTTAACATTAATCATAGTTTTCAGGGGTATGTCTGTTCATAACCAATGGAGAGCAGTGGAAAGAGAATCAGCACAGACGACTTGTTTTATTGAAAGATTCATTTTATTAAAGGTTGTCGGGTTTTTCGAAATTTCCCCAAAACGTACCTGCGCGCTTCGCTCTCTGTTGAAATGGACTAGCTTTTTAGGATAGTTGGGACTCATTAAGCTGACAAGAGGACTCGATACCAAGTAGCCCTAAAGCCGTGTTTACTGGGCGCGCGGATCGCTGAACGCGGAACCGGTGAGACGGAACGCGGAACGCGGAAACGATCCGTGTGCCCAATAAACACCCCACGCGGATTGCTTAGTTTAGTGAAGCAAACCAAACAGTCATATAACTAGCCGACATTCTACTGACTGAAAAAATATGGCGCCTGTGTTGTCCACGTTCGCTAAAGCACGCTGTGCTCGAATTCACGAAGATATAGACATCGCCGTAGGAGCATATCACACGTTGTTGATCTTCTGTGAGTGCATATGACTGTTATCTTTTGGATCATAGATGAATGATCGCTCTCTTACTACTCAACGGTGCTATCGCTTAGTTTTTTTTCCCTTTTGGCATCTTGATCAGATGGTACGTGATCAGTGTCGGAACGGGGCTCTGAAAATGTAGCGAAATCCTACTGGAAGCTGCGCCAATCCACGTGCGGAACGCGGAACGCGGAAAGAATTCGACGTGGAGAATTCGTTCCACGTTCCGCGAGGGTTTCTGCGTTCCGCGATCCGACGGGTCAATAAACAGCTTCATTGAAATACACACAAAGAATTCTTTCTGCGATCCGCGTGTGTCTTTTCCGCGTTCCGCGATCCGCGCGCCCAGTAAACACGGATTAACGTAAATAGCCTCCGCAGTATCTCTAAAGACCCAGCCATCTCATACTTCTTTTATTTTCTCCATGATACGCCATCCCAGACGGAGATTTAAATATCTCGAGGGCAGGCAAAGGATACCAAAACAAGTTCGTTTCGACTGGGGGGTCATTTACTCCTACAGTTGATTTATTTATTCTTGCAATAATTAAAAAAATTCTCTACATTTATCTTCATGTATCATCCCATTGAATCTCACAGTCCAAGTTTGAAGACTGACCGGAACCTCCGGGGGCAGTTCATGACAGAGTCCAGTTGCATATCTTGGATAGGTGGCGCGTACCCCTTCTTTTGTCACAAGTGCTGGCCTGAGGAAGGGGTCTAATTGGAGAGGTCAAAGGCGAGAAAGTGACATTTATATTAAGTCGCTGATATACAAATTCGCCTTGCATGGCAAAAGATCTAAGGCCGCATAGAAACATAACTAGAACAACGGAAATTTTACCACTGTTTTTTAAGAAGGCCATTTTTAAGTGAGCCATTTTTATGTAGGGTTTGAAAATGTCAGGGTCAGCTCCCCTTGCTTCCTCAGCGCTTTCTTCAAAGTAACAAAGGTTTTATAAAATTGGCAGAGTATTTTTCTTAATTTTTGATTTGCTACACTTCTATTGCAGTTTTGTTATGACTGAACAAATTATTTTCTTGATATTAAAGGTTTTCAGGATAAGGGTAAATGCTGCTCCTTAAACAGGGCCCAGAATTATTGCGGTGAGTTTCAGTATGGAGTTAATACTTGGGTCAGGTAGAAGCTCCATGGTGGTTTCACAAACCCACAGATTTGTGTAGAAATTTGTTCATCGTATCTGAATCTAACATTCTGTTCAATGCCGCCCGTCCTGGCCTATCCCACTTACCCTATCCTGGCAAAAACAAGATGGTACAGTTGAGGCCGAAAGCAATGCACAAATAAGGTTGTATCGGATATATGTATTAAATATGTTGCTAACTGAGTAAAGGGTTAAGGATAGGCTTAAAGCCCTACCGAAGCATCTTCTGGTCAGGTGAAGGACAGGGCACATGTCCTTTACTTTTTAAAGTGTTGAAACCTCACATCGTTCCCTTTCCCCCTTTTTGTAGAACCATAAATAAAATAGTAAGTGCACCTTTGATTCCCCACTTTACAATACCTAATTTTATAAAACAACGTTAGAAATGGTTTAAAATGGTCAGACTTACTTTACATGATCATCTGGAGTCCCAAGTTTTTCAGAGCTCTTAAACGAGCCCTGGATCCCACCCTTCCAGGACTTCGTGAATCCCGTTTGAAGTAGCTTTGGTCAAAATCCTGTTCCCTTACTTTTGGAAAGTTGTTGACCCTTTTCTTTTCCAATGTCATTTGTTTTCTTCCTTAACAAAATTAGACGAGCACAATGAGAAATCTCCTCACATTTTATACATTGGTTATTGCCCTTCAAATCGTCAAACTGTTTTGTCCAATCAAGCCAAGAAAGGAGAAAAGGTATAAATTTTGTAAATAACAAAAATAATACCAAAATACGAAAATATTGCAATTAACGTACAACCACTGCAAGCATGTTGACATTCTATTTCAAAAAATGAAACAAATGTCTCTTGAGTATGTGTATATTTCTCGAGTTTGAACCTACCCTGATAAATACGCCATAAGATTTCTATCAACAAATGTACAATCACTTAGTTTTAACGACAAAATATCACGACTCTTTTACAGCGTGCCGATAAACAAATCAAGTGAAAAGGGAACATATATGAAACACTAAAGGAATACTATGGCAAAGAAACTTTTACGCCAATCTAATTCACTTCTTTGCATGAAGGCAACAGTGCTAAATTCACTCTTGGATCGAACTTTACTATCTCTGTGGGATATCATCCCACACGAACGGTGAATGATTAGTATCATGCCATATAAATAACAAGGAAATTCATGTAGTTTACTTCCAAGGAATAAACTGCTTGTTAATTTACCGTTCACAGTAAATAAAAGTTCTATTAATAAGTATTTGGTACTACGATATGTTGTGTATTTAGTATCTCTCTTTTGCTGTCTATGAAGTTCGTAGCTTGATTTTATATTTGCTGTACGTATGAAAATGTTGAATTATTTAGTATTCATTAATATGCAGGTTAAGAAAATGAAAACAAACGATAATATTGCAACCAACTAAATTGTGGATTACGATGGCTGCCGGACTACAAGGCATCCGTCCTATGGATCTGACCGAATCTTCACATCCGTAATAAATGTCATCATAGCTTACTTATTTGTCCCTAAATACAAAGAACAAGCATTGACACATCGATACGTCAATTTATATCATACTTCTTTCTTTCGATGTCACTGAACTTCTTCAGATATAGTTATTCATCTATGGCTTTTCATTTTTCGTTCACTTTGTGCCTTCTCTCCTTGAAGTGAACATTATTGAATTCTGACACGTTAACCGTAACGAGTTTTTCCGTTTTTCAGAAACGCCTCCTGATGTCAACCAGTTACGACGTTATGCGACAACAGCAAATTCCTAACAATCCGAATCTGAGGGTTATTAATTATTACAGGTCCCAAGTAATCAGAACATACTCATTGTTCTTGGCTGCTTCTGTGGCGAGTCTTGATCTTAATTTCATCAAACGTGTTCGTCAACGTGTACAGTGAAGTTCTCTTTAAAAGTCAGTTTCAATAACTTTACTGTTGCTCGGTCCTTTCATAGGAAGATACAAATCTGATTGGGAGTCTGATAATGTTTCAGATAGTGAACTTGTTGTTTTGAACGACAAGATCTATTTAAGACAGACAAAAAACAAAATTGGGGGTAAGAAAGTAAATCTGAAAAAAAAAACCCCACTGGTATACACCTTAAGCAAGGCCGAAGTCATAAGTACAACAGTGATCGCAAGATGATTTTCTCGTATTGAACACACTTTGTACAACGGAAGGAAACATTACATCATTCTCTCTCTCTCTCTCTCTCTCTCTCTCTCTCTCTCTCTCTCTCTCTCTCTCTCTCTCTCTCTCTCTCTCTCTCTCTCTCTCTCTCTCTCTCTCTCTATATATATATATATATATAGTTCATTAAAAATGGACAAAAATGTGACCCATAATGTCGTCCATGGTGCGATATACATCTGGTTTTGCTGTAAAAACTTTTTTCTTGTGGAGTCTTCCCGTTTTTACTTGTGATTTTTACATTAACCGAAAATAAAATGATATTAATGATTTCAAAGTTTGGGATTCAAAGAAAAAAAATACAGAACATAAGAATAAAGGAAAGGGAAACAGAATGGATCATATAAAGGGTGCAAAGCACATGTTACACACTGACCTCCATGAAAGATTTTCTCAGCGAATTCATGGAAGGACGAAGGCTAGAGTTGAACATCCAGCACCGAAAGAGATTTGGGTTCCTTTCAAGAAAAATAAATGTTCTGTTAGGCCGGTTATCACGGGCCATGATCGTTCTCATTTCTCATTCGAATATTGTTTATTTATTATTTCTGATTGTTTCCATATTGTGGCCGAATCACATTTTAAAATTTTCTTCCGGCAATTTAGCTTATGAGTTTCATGACTATCATTAAATTACTTTTCAAGCAGCCTAGAAAGGTATGATTTCAGTTTCTCAAAAATCCTAAATTTAAATAAATCTAAGCTCTCTCGTCTTCTGTAAGGTAAAATGCAGTCGTAAGAGTGTGACATTTAATCTCTACGACTAACACTTGTTTTTCTGTGTACAAGTTAGGTAGGAACTACTATCCTGACCAAAATTTTCTGGGACAAATCCCCGGTCCCATCTCAATGTTGGTTTCGAAAGTGAATGAAAGTTGCCCGATGAAGAAAAACCGCCCCTTCGTTTTTACACCAATGAGAAAGGGGTGGACTGGGAGATATGTTGAAAACATTTGGAAAGTCCGGAGGTGTCCCAGTAATGTTGTCCTGGATTGTCTGAACGCCTGTACAAAGGTATAGGGACAGTAGAATGTGACAGAGAACAATTAATATGTTATGCTTATCATACAATTATTGTGAAAGTTCCATGAGCTGTGTTCAAAGACAACGCAGTTGGATGGGGTGAGGAGGGGAGCGGAAGGAGCCAATGAATCATTATAAGCAATTTAATGAACGTATTAATTTAATGTCGAAGCAAATGAAGGAAACACAGGGGTTGTTTGAGTGGCTTAATTTTTCGAAAAGGTAAAGCACGAAAAATACCTACAATTATCGATAATGTTTAGTATTCACTAAATTCTCATGTGGCCCTCAAAATATTTTTTCACTTGGATGGACATATGCTGTGGAGACATTACGGAGTAGAGAAAGGGAATAGTGTAAGGGTTTGCACTAGCCCGTGATGTATGAAGGAAAATACAGAGCATGCTCTTGGGGAAGGACTGTAGCGTGAAATAGGACTTGAAGTAAGTCGTAAAATGCCCTTGCAGAGGTACCTTATAAATGTATCTAATACGTGGCGGTGTGAGCACACAGTTAGCTTAGATATGAAAATGTCTGAGAATAAAACATGCCTTTAATACTATTCAAGTAAAAAAAACGGCGAAAATCACATTATAATTTGCTGGTATTTATTTGCGTAAATTTCTGACTGTACAATTTTTATTTAGAAGAACAGTATGGATGCGAAGCACCCTAACTTTACTTATGAAACGGTTAACCCTTAATTGACCTCTGCACGGTAAGTCAATGGGAGTTTACCGTTGACCGTCAATTTTTACATTGACAGGACAAGGTGGTCAAGATTTTTCCGTTCCATTCTATGGTCAACCATTTACAACTCTTGTTTTTCAATTCAAATTTTCGTTACTGTGCATGGGTAGGTCTTGAATAATATAGTTTAGTCCCATTTCATTTTACCTTTACCCCTCCCCCTCCAGTATAGGCAACCAATTAAATACATTTAGACGAAAAAGTGGTGGCTAACCGTGTCATTAACCTTCCGACCTAGAGAAGAAAGAAGTCTGCGCTAGTAGCAAAAGCGCCATCTAATTTACGATACAACCGCTAGCATTTCGTCTATGTCTACTTATATTCAGTTGTTTAATATTTTCTTGTAATTGTCCGTGTGCTACTTTGCAGGTCATAAAGTTTATTTGATGGTCATTGTAGGGAACAACTGCGTTCTGCCGACAGTGGCTCTTTCTTTTTTCTCTTGGATTCCCTTGCCCAACTGACCAATTACTTTTATTCCTAAATGGCATCGTTCTAATGTGTAATAAATAACCACTTTTCCTTGTACTGTATTCAGTTTCATTCAAGTTGTTTCTGCTAAACTAGAAAGTCAGAGAATTTCTTCATGAAACAATCCACAAAGCCTCCTATCACTTTTTCCTATAACAGTAAACTTTACCAGCTACCAGATTTCTCGTTGCCGTTGCAAACTTTCTCTTACATTCAACTCGAGACTTCACCTATACCTTTTTGTAGGCGTGGACATAACTATCCGGGACAAATCCCCACTCCCCATCTCAATGCTGGTATTAAAGGTGAATGAAGTTGGGCGCTGAAAGAAATAGCGCGCCATCCGTTTTCTCAAAATTGAGTAAGGGGTACAGGGGTAGACATGTCGAAAATATGTAGCAAGTCCGGGAGTGTCCCAGTAATTTTGTCCTGGATTGTAGACATAAATTTCCATCTTTATTCGTCTTCGCCTGTATACATTGCCAATTACAAGTTGTTCTAATCATTTTAGAAAAAGCTAAAATGAAATAATAAGCTCAGGGCATTTGCTCCACTTCTAAGATGTACAAGTAATCGTTTTGGTTAAGATCTTATTCCGGCTGAGCGACCATTTATTAACCGTTTACAGTAGCAGAATAGTTGTCATGCTTATGAGGTTGCAGAAACTTGCGATGGCATTTTGCTCATAAAGAATTTAAATGTCAAACCTGAGATGGCAAAACTCTGCTGGCCACTTTTCAGAAAGGCTCGCGATAGACTCTTCCATGCTGATCATCTCATTATCTTCAATTGCTTCAACCGACTCTGAAAAAATCGAAAATTAAGCAGTTCAATAATCATCCGATTGGAGAACATGTTATATTGCTGAAAGGAGCGCAATTTGGTGACCAGACAAAGCCAACCAATAAATAAGACATCATTCCCACGGCTTAACGCAACCCTTGACACTTCAAACACCAACATAAAACAAAACTCGTAAGAAATTGTAGGTTCCTTTATGTTTAACATATCTCAGCTTCAAGTGTACCTTAAGTCTAATTACAAGAACTTTACATTACAAAGGTTAGAAAATTATCTCATGGGGCAATTTTCATCTTCATTCATAATCTAATTTTTGAGCTAAAACATGTTGAAATTTATTCACTTAATTTGAAAAAGTCGAATTTCCAATAATTTGTAATTTATTTTTCCCAAAATTCACTTTAGCTGATTTAGTCAATTCCCTTTTTAAACAAAGGTGTGTGTATGATCTTGAAAACTTTTATCTGTTGTGGCGAAGCATACTGTGAGGACGGCCTTGTGAGGTCCAGTTACTATACGTCACAGTAAGACAGTTATCACTTTAGGTCGAAGAAAATTTGGTTTTGAAAAAAAAAAAAGCAAAGAGAAACCAAGAATGTAATTTGAGCGGTACAAGAGTAACTTCAAAATGTTTTGCACCATCAAACGTTTTACAGTTGTTTCAGTAAACTTCAACATTTGACAGCACAAGAAAGCCTTTTTAAATGGGAACTGCACTTCCAATATTCACTTTTCTACCCCTCTAATCTATTTTACATATATTTTGTGTTTTAAGGTAGACTTTAAGTAAAAATGTGAATGAAAACAAATCCGTTTTTTAAATATAATCGGATCATTTCGAGATACCATACTTTGAACCCTTTCTTGGACTACAGAGAGATTAATTGGACACCTCTTCAGTTTTAAAAGGAGGAGTATTTTCAGGAATTTTTTGGTTAATTTAGAAGCATATTCTCTGTAAGAACCTATATATCATTGTAAAGAGCAAAGATGGGGAATTTCAATGAACATTTTATTTTTGTAAACTAATCTCATTATGTATGCAAATATGCAAATTAGATGACGTCATACGGTTTTTCCATAGAAAATCGTAGAAAACCCATACAGATCACTGTTATTTTGTAATTTATGGTGCAAGAGATTGTTGGACTTCCTTTTCTCTTTTATTTGATACCAAATTTGAGGAAATTGGACCAAAATGAGGAAGATATGTCCATTTTTCTCTTGCTATACTGCCCACACTGAACTAAACACACACTGACCCTATGTGACCTCTACACAGAACGCTATGGCTCAGTGCACAGTGGAATGTAAACAACTTTGATCTTAACCGAGCTGCGTGGGCTTTGTAAGGTAGCCCTAAATGGACATTTTAGTGAGTAGAAAAGTCGGAGGGGTGTTGTGGGTTATAATTTTTGATATTGGGAGGGGATTTTGGGGTCAGAAATGCATGTTTTGGGTCAAAATTGACGCATTTTTGAAAACTGAATATGTTTGGACCTTTGAACCTCTCTTTTGGTATTTTTTTGTGAGGAATCTTGTAAAGAACATTTTAGTGTTGAATGAAAAAGATCGGACTTTCCGTTGTTGAGTTATGGAACTTTTTATTGGGTTGAAAATTGGGCTGAAAATGTAGATTTTTGACCGAAAATGACGCATTTTTTGAAAATTACACTCAAAATATCTCTAAATTCCCTATACCTGGCATCTAATCACCTTTCATGGTGTTTTCTTAGGTTCTAAGGTATTCAGGGAAAAAAAGTGAGTAGGGTGACCTTTTCCTAAGTGCCTGAACTCGATTTTTGAAAATTATGACGTCATTTTTAGCATTTTTGGAGCTTTTTTTTGAATGTAAACAACTATATCTCGATGTTTTGTGAAAAATTTTCAATACACAACCTCCCCCAAAAATGGTGGCATTGCACAGAACCTTTTGTAAGCTTTATTTTGGTGGTTGAATGAAGGCTGAGGAGTGTATATTGACAAAGTTATAATTTTTTTAACAGGCAGTATACTCTGGGTAAAGAGTATACCCAAGGTTTAAACAGAGTTAAAGAACATCAAGATAAAACAATTACCCTTTGAGACCAGATTCCAAACTACTGTTGCAAAGGACCACACATCACTTTCTTGCAAGTATTCATTTCTCAAAAGTGACTCTGGTGGTAGTTGCCTGACGAAATGTTTTCCCTAAAATTTATGGGATTAAAATGACGAACGGAAAATTCATGTAAGTATCTTTCTGTTGTAAAACTTAGAACCGAGCCTGCAACCGAGATTTTATGCTCTAAAACCCCAATTGCTGCTTTCGAAAAATGAAACGTTAATTGTGGACCAGTAAATTGGCACTTGCTAATCCGGGTTCTACCCTCAGCATCATAAGTTTTGATACCTTCATCGATAGCCACCGGGAAGGACACGTTTGCCACCCGTGTTATCATTGGCATATCAGAAGAATTGCCTTGAAAATTTCCCTTATCGGCCAAACAACCATGATATGAACTTTGCCCTGACATATTACTCCTTTTGCCCGGAAGTCAACATTTTTCGCTCGAGGGTTGCTTCCTCCCCAGACCTAGCCTTTATATCACTTTATGGCGATAGCGCTCGCATGTAGACATATTTTGTCCCATTAGACAAAAATTGGCCATATAATTTTAACTCACATGGGTGTTTTCTTTAATCTACAATGCCCGTTTACAGAAAGTTTGGAGTGTGACATTAACTTAAGGAAGTTTTCCAGCCTATTTCTCTTGTCGCTTTCCAAATCACACAGACCTTTTCTATCGGAATTGGCTTAGAAACTAAGTTGTCGGAAGCTTAGTTCGAATGTGGAGTTCAGACGCCTTGTTCAGAGTTCATTTGTGTCAACAAATCACTTTATTAGCTTAGGCGACTGATAACAAAATTTTAAGTTCAATTTAGCATGTACGACAGGGCTGTAACGTCCGATTCCGTAACGGACTCTATACCTCACCCATTCCTCTTTTTAACTAGGCCCGCAAAGCTCCGTGCATAGGAAGTGACCAAATTGGATATTTCCCTGAAATAGGCTGCAGCTGGACTCAGAGCGGCGTTGGGTCCAGTTGTGTCTACAAACATGAATATTACAAAAACGTTGTTTAAGGCTCAATTTTTATTGGCACACAGTTTAATGCATAAATAGTCACACTTGGTCAACTACATGAGAGGGTTGACAAGACTATGTAAAACTGACTCCTGTACAGGTGGCCGTTTAAGGTAACTGTATGCGAAAGGAAAGCTCAAGGAACATTTGTATGACATTCTGCATTGGTCACTTCCTGACCTCAAAATTGGCCCGGAAATTGGGGACACTGAAATCGAAAAAGAACTGGCCTCGGAACCGACCAGGAAAAGTCACGGTGGCAGCCTGTAAAGGAAATCAGCCTGTAGTCGACTTAGGTGGACTCTGCATATAGTCCTGGTATATGACACATATTTTTATTCCAACAAATATTTTCACTAAATCAATGCATATTTTGAATTTATCACTGCCAAATTGGTTATCATTGCACAATTAGACGTGACCTGGTCACACCTCTCACCCCGTAATTGTTTGCCTGGAGAAATTGCCAAGCTTACCTGTGATTTCAAAATCATTAACTTTGACGTGGCATCCTGCGGCAAACAAAAATCGTAGAGTTTGCATATCCCTCGATTGGTGACCAGAATTTTTCCTGCCGTTAATCCTGGATGGAGAAGCTAAGAACAAAAAATAGCACCAAAGAAATGATACCAATTTAAAAATTGAGATTAAAAGCTGTCCTGTTGTTAAGGTAGTATTATACTCATTAAAGTCAGACAGTATTCGGTCAAGTGTTAAAGAAGAAATTCAGTTTTGGATCTAAAAACGAATCAATGAAAATTACAGGATGTTACATCATTTTTAAAGGGAACCTTTTATATTTCAATGTAAAAATTTAATATATGTAGAAATAATACGTTTATGCATCTATAAATGTGGGTAAGCAGACAGCCACTAATATAAACGTTCTAACCCGATGTCTCTAAATGTTTTGAAATTTACGAGAACAGAACCGAATGTTGTCAATTATTAGACTAGATTATTTGATAAGTTTGTTTTTTTTTAATTCAATCTAGAAAAAGGGTTAAAATGTTTATGATCCATCATTTTTGCCCCAACTTTTTAGATTGTTTACATTTGAATAGTTTGTTCAACAATGACATTTATATGATGCAGAGGGACAAAAGCGATTACAATTACTCCGGTCAGGAAAATTTATATTTCTTATGAGTTTATGTATTACCTACCTCAATTTAGAAACAATACAGTTTATCTCAGAGCAATAGCTCTACCTCAGTTGTAAACACAGCCAAACACCCACAACCAAAACAATTACTGTATTATTTTAGAATGGAAACTTCAAGAAACGTAAAATAGAGGATAAGCCCGTGATTCCGGATACTAATTTATTACAAACACTCCAATAGATATAAAACCAGAAGTATGAGTCTAAAAAACGTGTGTTCAAAAAAGTGTCTACGATAGAGGTAGAATTAGAAATGCAAATTTGAAAAATTTCTTATTCGTTGCAATTTATCCAAGGTTTTGGCTTTTACTATAATTCCTTACAAACACTTTACAATCTGAAGGAAAGTCCTATAAGACAAAGATAATGACTAAAACTAACCCCGTAGGAGTGAATAATTTCCATTCCTTCTAGGAGATTCATAAGATGCGATTTAACCTCAGACTGCCATAATGATGTAACATAATATGATCCTCCATCTCTTCTTGCTTCAATTCGTGTCTCAAGTGTTTCACAGACGACATATTCGTGCACCAAATACAAATGAGCTGTTGAAAATTATATAAAGCTTCCATGTGTTTGTGGTCTAATATCCACCATTCTTTTATTAAAGCATGTAAGATAATTAACAGTTAAACGACGTATTGTAGGCATATAGGGCATTGTTGTGTAAAAGCAAACTTTGCCACTACTACACTACTTCTAGATACTTACTGTCGTCTATGCAAATCCCTAAAATATCCAGTAGACTTTTGGATTTTGGCAAGTCAAGCATCCGTTTAACGTATTTGTCCCAATGAATTTTTCTTGATATTAACATTTGGTCTAAAATGCGAAAAAATAATAACTCAGTAGAAAACGAACAATAACGAGAATTATGTGAAAACATACCTTATAGGCAATTAGTCTGAATACCGTATCGATATATACCTAAACTACTCCAGGCGTGACTTTTCTTAGGCCTATTACAAGATAAACTGTAATTTACAACTCAACAACTTTTCAAGCCGAAGCGAAAAAAAAAAAAATCTTTTAACGTTTAAGTGTTCCTATACACCTCTGTTTGCATTAATATAAAACTAACTTATAGACTTTCCAAAGAATGACTGTAAACTGACAAGTTGACTGAGGCATTTTTATATACTGTAAAAAGCATTTTACTGTCTCTAAACTAGACACGTCTGGAATCATCAATTACATAAAAAGAACGTTTTTAGATAAAAGTTATTTCTTAAGCAAAGACTTTTTTCCCTGCCCTACACTGTAAAAAAGTCTGAATGAAATTTAACCCTAATTCGGATCTGAGGGGCACCTACCCAAATCCGGGTCATTTGCAGTAATCGAATCCGGATAAAAATGATCCAATCCGGATCTTTTTTTTATCCATATCTGATTAAATTATTGATTCGGATTCGAGTAGGTGCCCCTCTGATCCGGAGAGGGATCATATTTTATCCGAAAGCTTTTAGAGTGTATCATGACTCGTTTCTAACAAGATTGCAGGATAAAAACAATTACCATTTAAAGTTGAGAACACGACGCATTTAGAAGTTTTAGTTGATTGAGTCAGTGTTCCCATCCACCGGTTGTAAATCTGCCCAAGTTTCATGTTCATAATAAGACACATGTCTTTTCCTTGGAACATTCGTTTCCTATATTCACACTTCGTAGGTTCCGCATATACTTCTGAAAGTATTAAAAATACCAGTCTGAGATAATTACCTGAGATAGGTTACTACCTTCTTTGCACAGAATTTATTAGTAGACGGATTCAAAAAGTATTACCGTATTCAGCTTCTGCTATTGGACAATATCCCGAGTTATCAGACGTTCCAGGTTCTTCTGAATGGTGTATTCTACAATGAAGAAACAAACGTTCAACGTGCATGGTTACAGCAATTAATAGTAACGTACAATGCAGTAAAGAAAGTACTTTTATTTAAAATTTTGAACACATTTTCCAGATAATAAATGTGAAAAAAATGACAGTTTTCAAAACACATTATATTCTTTGTAACTATCAAGTCACTGCTTCTTGTTCTGGTAAGTGAAAAGGGGGTTTATATATAACAAAATTATAAACAATGACTGTAAGCTCGTGAGCAGAGACGTCAAACGACCTGTTCAAGCGCTCCTACTTTAGTATAACTTTTTACAAGTACTTACATAGGCCTATTTCTGTCCAAAGATATCACGTATTCAAAGTCTTATGTTTTCAAGGAATTTCAATAAAAACAGAAATTTCGAATATTGTATTGCAGGAGATTCTGAGAAGATTTTTGCTGCAAGGGAATGATTCAAGTTAGTTAGACGTGTAACGTCCATGTGATTCTTAAGGGTGAAAGAAAATAACTGGAGGAAGCTGGTTCCTAACTTTCCTAGCTGTACAACATAGTCTCTTTTTCCAAATTAAAGTCACCGCAATATGTTTAGTTTACTTCATTTTTGGCTTAATTTGCAAAAAAAAAAAAAAAAAAACTAATGATTTCGAAATTATGATACAAAAGCAAAGTTTGTCTATTCAAGGGAAACGTTGCAGATTCCAACTTACCAACTTTAATTTTCAGAAGTAAAATGAATTTACCTTCGGTTTTAATAAACTCGAGTAGAAGGATAAAGCTAATAGTCACATAGTGCCCCATAACAGCAGTATTATTAAACCTATGAAAATACTTGTCATATTAGTACACCAACTTACGAGGCAGACGCTGCTGTGGAAAGTGAAAAAGAAACAGAATCGCAAATTAAAAATGGAACTTCACAATTACTCTTATGATGCGATGTTTATCGGAAAGCGTTTCATTGTAACATCTAGTACAGTCTCTAATTCAAGTGAATGTGTGAAAGTAACCTATTAGCAATTGAACACCATAAAATGCAGACACTCACATGACTCTTCTATAGCCTCGTCAAATCAGTATTTTAGAAGTACAGGCTTCGATGTAAAACGATATGATTGTATGTATAGTATGTATAGTTGCCCGAAAACATTGAATCCATTCAGGGAGCTGTTATTTGAATGGAGATACACCGCTTTGAAGTGGGGTTTGTGCAGCCAAGGTCTCTCAGTAATACATCTCTTGTATCGATCTTGACATTTGTTGAAGACTTTACACCGGATTAGGAAGTTAACACAAAAGGGATATGTCGTCTGCTACATCTACAGTAAGACTAGGGGTTTTCGTCCGTTGCCACAACATTGCCAGTTGTCAGGAAAATGAAAAAAAAAAAAAACATATTGCACCTTTCGACGCTCGGCGACCCACATGATAGCATGTCAGTTAGAATTTATGTCGAAATATGAACAAAAATCTATATCTGGTTATTTCAGGAAACTTCCGGAAACTTTTCTATTGTTGTGACAAACATTAGACTTCTACCTCGTCAACTCATTTGCATACGGTATCTTGTGAAGAAACGTGCTAGCTGTATTCTTCTATTTCAAATAAACAGTCGTTTCGAGTTTTATATCACCTGCTTTAAACCTGTTCACCGCGCAAACCTACACATCAAAGAATTGTTTTGCGCATGCCCAGGGCACTTGTTAAAGGATTACTTGACTGATTTTGCTAGGTGAATGATATCAAATTGGAACCAGCAAACAAAGGAAAGAAATTCCCCCGCGACAGAGAAACGGCTTATCGTTGATAATGTCATCTCGATTTAGAGGGTATTTAAGTATTTACATAAATTTAAGTGTTCGATGATCTCCATCCAAATAACAGCTTCCTCATCCATTTAAACCCTGGAAAACGCATTGAGACATGTCACTGCGTTCTCTGTTGCATCCAGATGATTAAGAAGCAGTCAGATATTATTTCAGTCACATGCAAAGGTATACGGAAGTCTAGCTAAAGTATAAATGATAACAGCACACCTGAATGAAGATTATTTGCAAACTTCTTCTGAACCATTCTGGATGACATGGATGTTTTAATGGTTGGATCAGAGTTTTGATTCCTATGAGGTAAACAAAAACTTTACTCCTTCGCTTAGAATAAAACCTATGAAAAATTAAAGTTACTGTACATCATCGATCAACTGAAAGAGATATATTTGTTTCGATGGCGGCTGTTTGATGACTTATAAGGACCACAGTGTAATATTAACCAACTTTAAGCCCAAAGTAAGACATGGTGTGTGTGTGTGTGGGGGGGGGGGGGACGTGGAAGTGAAGTTTTTCTCAGGGTGAAGATATGTTGAAACGTACTATTAGTTGTAATTTTCGCTAGCAAAGGTGTTGTAGATCTGAAACTTTTTCAAGGGGGCCGCGCCCCTTTCCCATTGACTGCAAGTATGTCAATATCCAGCAAAAAGAAACAGCTAAAAATAAGGAAAGAACTGTATGCTACTTTGCTTAAATATTTCCATGACATTACAGTTTGGGATAGATTAAAAACTTTACCATGTGTTCTCAATCAAACCCAGTTACAGAGTAGCTTCACGATTTAAAAAAAAAAGTTTAAGAGCAATTTTCCCGAACTCAATCGTCTTACTATAACGACAGGAATAGTAACTGCGCTGGTTACAGTAAGCTAATATTGGCTTCTGGAGCTTTACAAGTGTCTTAGATAAAAAAAAAATGAAGCTACTAAAATATGACAACAAACATCTTACCGTGCCTGAAAACTTGCTTGTAGATCTGCACAAGACCCTGATGAAATGATAGAAACAGTAGCTGTAACCTCATTTGTGGAGATAACGTGTTATTGTAATTGTTAAAGCATTAAATGGCGTTTACAGGATTTCCGCGGTGGGAGACTGAAGGTGGAGCACGACTTGTGATTTCCCCGACTGATGTGAAGAAGTGGGCTAAGGGAAACTGGTGTCACCAGTACGTGCAATGAAGGTGCACCAACTCGCGAGGGTTCCTAATTGCAGAAGGCCAAGACAAAGGCGCATTGAACTCTTCCGGCTAATTAGGATAAGACCACTCTTCTAATTGATCGTGTTACACTTCATTGACTGCGTCTTTTATCACACTACTGAGACAAAGCCAGAAATTTGCATCGCAGGGAACCCACAATGGCAAATCTCAATCGTACCGAAGGTGGACCTCTACTGAGAAGCATTCCAAACCTACAAGATCGCAGGGGATTGCATTATTCAATATTACTTTGTTACTGAAGATCGATGCTTCCCGAGTGCCTTTCCTCCCCTTAAGAGCCTCACTAATTTCCAAAGTTACATGATTCACCAATAAGAGAATTTTCATCAACAGTATACGCCCTTCAGCTGTTCCCATACTGAAAAGTCATCACCATCCACACTTTTGTAAGAAAAAATTTGCCCTTTACTCTTTATGCTTCTTACACTTCCTTTTCATTAATGCTTTGGCCGCGTTTGGGAGGAGCTCGCTAGGCTCCTCGATCCCCTTAATTCGGGCCTGCTGATACTCCCTATGGGTACATTGCTAACAACAAGCGGACTGGCCGTAATACTTGTAGTGACAGGAACAGGGATTTGTCATAGGTGATTCCTTAAAAGCTGAGCTGTACAGGATTAAGGCCAGCCTCGGCCCCACCATCTGAAATCAGAAATTTAGGCCTTGCAAAAGCCCCAGATTGTACAAAACCCACTCTAAAATACAATTTATAAGTGCCAACTGTGCATTGGTCGTCAGTGTGCACAATACTGTGAGAATTGCTCAATTATTTTCCGTCTGTCATACGCAGTACACCAGAATGAGAGATACTTGGCATCCTAAGAGCCCCATATTACAGGGACTCCCACGGAGGAAGTTCTACAAGGGCATACTTTGATAGCATTCTAATCCACACTAACTATTTTGTGTTCCTTGCCGAAGGCAAAGGAATCTATTTAACCACGCTGGCGAGTGTAGGTCTGTGCGTGTATATGTATGTGCGCTTGTGACATTCGGCTTGTAATCACAATGTCCAAAGATAGCAATGATGAATACTTCTTATACTTGACATATTGACTGCCTATATTAAAAAAAAAGATCCCTATTGTTTTTGGTGGAGGTCAAAGTTTATGCTAGGTCACCATAGGTCATAAACCGAAAACCTTGTAAACACGATATGTCTTGTTAAAGAGTGTGGATACTTTCATACTTTGCTTGTGAATGCGTTATAGTCAGAAAATGAGCGCTATTGTTTTTAGAAGAGGTCAAAAGTTATATAAGGTCACCAGAGGTGAAACATTGCGTGTAAACACGATATCTCAAGATATCGACAATGGACACTTTTTATAGTTGCTATATAGATTTATCACATTAAGAGGAAGAACTATTTTCTTTCCCAGTGGAGGTCAGTCATATGGCACACCGGAGGTGAAAAAAACGGGAACCTTGAAAACACGGTATTTCAAAGCAGGGATGATGGAGACTTTTCATACTTGGTTTATAGGTTTTTTTTTTCATTTTAAGGGAGAGACTCTATGGGTTTTAGTGGAGTTCAAAGGTCATCTGAGGTCACCAGAGGTAAAATTATGAAAACCTCGTAAAAATAGTAAACTGTGGACGGTACTTCTGAATTGTGTCGTTTCGTGACCGAAAAGTTAGGGTTGAATATTTGTTCCTTTCTGAAGATAAAATTATATGGAACAACAGATATTTTTGCAAAAGCATAACTTTTACAGTAATCGGTAATTCTAATTTTCATTATCTAGTTATGAATACATATAAAGGATGCTGTGACTAAAACGTAATTAGAAATACCAAACGTATAACTAGTTGTGGATGGTGGAATGAAAACTACTACTCTGTTTCTCAAACAAACGGCATGGGTTGAAATCCCATCTAAGACATTTAATAATTTCATCTTTGTTTTGTAATCGATTCTTAGTCAAGTTCAAAGGTCATGTGAGGTCACCAAAGGTCAAATCGTGAAAATATCGTAATACGTGAAGTCTCTTTAAGAATAATTTAAGGAATTAATCTCAGTGCAACAAAGCAATCCTTTACGGCAAAGAAGAACTAAGCCTTTGGACTTTCTGGGGGCGAGGCCCCCGGAAGCTCTCGCAATATTGCATTTTAAGAGCACAGAAATCGACCTCCAGTTCTTATGTCAGTGAGATTTTATACCTTTTCATGTTTCATGGAATTTGATGTGTATGGCTCAGTATAAGTCACTCTATGTACCTGAAGAAGTTCCGGAGAATATAAGTTATCTTGAAACTTACACGCCAACATTATGAGCCCTTGTAGGTAACTTGAGATGATTTTTGCCATAATGAGTGTTTGATTTTCGTTATATGGTATTCGGGTTTAGGACGTTAGATGAAACAATTGCGCGCGAAGCGCGCCGAAAATGTGAATTTACATTTAAAACCATTGCTATGACTAACGGTGTCAATCCCCTTTATGTGTGTATATCAATTAGAAGGTGGGTTCAATCTAAGTTTTCAATTCTCATAAGAAGAGGAGGGTGAAAAAATGAATATCAGTCGCTTTACATCCTTACAATACTGGCTCCTCTGAAATCACGTTTATGCACACGAATAATTGGTTTATGGTAGAACCTCACCGATGAGTAATGCGAAAACGTTTGGGACCTTATTGATAGTAAAAGGAGCAATTCAAGGCTAAAAGTGCGCAGATCAAGCGAGAATCAAGAAATATTGAGAAGACTTTGCAAAAATCGTGAAAGATTTCAAGTGATTTTTGGTAAAAAGTGATAAGAATAATTCAATCACTCAATAAAAAAGTACCTCTCTCCGTAAGCGTAAACAATTGCGCGCGAAGCGCGCCGAAAATTTTCGGTATAGAGCCTCCCGGGAGCTCTGCATTAATTGTACACTGAAAATGGGGACCAACAGGACTCTCACACCCTTACATCCATATGGGAGGAGAGATGATATATCACCTTCTTTATGGATTTCTGAAGGTTATACCCTTCAGAAATCTATGACCGATGGTGCCGGCGGGAGTTGGTGATTGGGGGAACCGCAGATAACTGCTAAACCGTGCCTTTTAGGCAGTGGAATTTTGTATACGCTATATACAAGAGTGGGAGAACCTTTTCTTGTTAGTACATGAGAGTACAATCCCAGGAAGGGGTTTACCCTACCCTTTGAGAAATGTTTGTTAATTTTAGAGGGCCTATATGCAAAATGGTGGTATCTTTGGGTCATTCTAAAGTGAGTGTATGTTTAAAATATGTCCAAAATTTAGTGAATTCTAACTTCTGTTCGGGTGAAAAAGAGGAGTAAGAGACGATTAATCTATTGTCTTCAAACCTCCTTAAGTCCCAGGAAAAATCATGGGCGTGGATCCATCTCCAAAAGTGGGGGGAGGGACTTTTTCACATTTGTGAATCGCCGTCCTGGTGGAAGAAGCAGTGGTGGTAACCAGAATTTGCGTCACGGGGAGACAATAAGTTTTGTAATCGTCGGCATGGGGGAGGGGTCTAAAGGAAATTTTTCTGGAACTGAATACCCTCAGTTGCGATTTGGTGCAACAAAAGTGTAGGATTTTTAGGTTATTTTTCCTCTCAACGTTTCGTTTTCCTAGGCATAATTGCAGTCTGTTCCATCATTGTTGAAAAAGTGAGGGGGACTTTTTGACGATGTCTCTCCTTCCTAAAAGTGGGGGGGGGGGACGCGTTCCCCCGTCCCCCAATGATCCACGCCCATGGGAAAATTGTACACGCAATTATACCTGGGTGGAGTACACAGAAACATTCTTGGACTATAATAAAATTTTTCCTTTACATTTTAAAAGGATATCCAAGGTTGACAGAGAACAGTATAGAACCCCCCGGAAGCTCTGAATTAGTTACAGTACACAAAAGAGGGACCAACGGGATTCTCACTACCGGAAATCCATGTGGGAGGAGATATGATATATCACATTCTTTTTAGGTATAGCAAGAGGGATGGTGGACAGGCAAAATTCGTTTCAGAAAGATTTTCGTCGTTATTGAACGTCGCGGTAAAATGTTTGGAAAATAAGCAACGGCAATTACGTACTTTCAATCTTTCAAATCATGTGGTAGACTAGATTAGTCAAAGATCCGTTAATGATGAGAGCCCTACAGAGGAGATGGACTTTTTACAAAAATGTTTGCATTTGAATAATTTCTTGCGTCATAGCTTTGTCAATGGTATATGAAATCGGGTGTAAACCCTGTCGTATGCGCGCGAAGCGCGCCGAAATTTTGAGTAAAATATTAGTCCATGACAAAACCTGCATTCAGAACCTTCATCGGACACTTTCACTTTCCCACCAACCTATGCTATTCAGAAACGAATTTTCTGACTGAGAATTCTTTAAAAGCACTTTTGCTCCTTTGTTCCCCCGTGAGTAGTTACCGAAAGCTATTGATAATAAGGACAACTCTGTCACAAGGATTGACGCTAGCGGAGCGTACGAAAATTTGTAGTTTGTCAAGAATTTCCAAAACTTATGATAGTTTGAGAACAGTTTGTGAAAGAAAATGGTTAGAAAAAGAAACCAGTCATCAAAAATACATCTCACCCTACACCCTCCACAGAAATCTGTAGCTTAAATGACTTTTGGGGCCATTATAAAAATTTTCAAGAATCGATGGGGAGGGGGACACACATCACCCATTGCCCACTGTGCCGACGCCACTGTCTGTAGCTTAAAAGCCTTTTAAGTTCATTTTAAAACTTCAGACAGTTTCGAAATCGAACAGGATATGCACGCCGCTACTTTGCCTGCAACAGCTGGTGCCACTGTGCACAATATCACGTCACCTGACAGCTTGTCTTCTGTATTCATTCTGCAAGGTCTGTATGGCGAAAACTTTGCCTCTCAATCCCTCTAGATTACAAAAAATTTCACTCTTAAACGCAAAATTGTTACTACATTTCAGTGCAGCTAGCCGGGCCCATACTGCGTATGTCACGATGTTTACTTATTTAGATCTTAAGTCAAGGATCATTACTCAGCTATTCACCTGTTTTCGAACATTGTAGCTCTCCTTTCGTCGCCAACCTTTGAAAGATATCTAAAGAGATAATCCAGCGATAGCTCCACCCAACCCCTACAGAAATATATACTTTGAATACGTTCTTAGACACTTTTATTCATTTTTTGCTCTTAATTTTTCTTTCTCCTTTTCTTTTTTTCTTTTTCTTCCTTTTTTCTCCTTTCGTCTTTTTTTTTCGTGGCGAGGGGGGGGGGGCGGGCCTCCCAGGCCCCCCTGGATCCGCGCCTGTATAACCGGATACCTAGAACTGCGGGAGGGCGAAAAAAATCAATATTAGGTGTTAATACTCTAAAAAAAGTGTTTAGCAATTGGACACTTAGTTTTCCCCACATGTAAACACGTTGAAACGCTAAATATGAGAAAGCCCAAAGGCTTAGGGATTCCTTGCCAAATCAGGATGCTTTGTTGCCCTTGGATTTATCCCTAAAATTTGTCTTTCTTGAATACGGTATATCATTTTACGATGTTTTAACAATTTGACCTTTGCTGACCTCACATGACCTTTAAACCCCACCAAACATAGCAAAAAAGGAAAAACGGAAGTGCCTTGAAAGAGATTCGACCTCCAATGGATCTTGGATCTTGAAAATTCTTTGGAAATTTGTTTTAAACCTCTGATGAACCCATATGACGATCTTGGGAATTCTTGGGATATATTGCTTTTTGACCTCTGGTGAACTCAGATGACGATTGGGACCTCTTTGGATAATTTGCGTTTTGTCCGCTGGTGACATCAGATGACGAGCTTGGAAATTCTTGGGAAATTTTGTTTTCTGTCCTCTAATAACCCATGTGACGATCTGGGGCATGCTTGGGAAATTTTGCTTTTGGACCTCTGGTGACCTCAGATGACCTGTGACCTCAACCAAAAACAAAAGGATTCTTCCTCGGATCATAAGGCATATCCACGTACCGAGTATGACATCTATCTAAGCTTCCTACCTTGAGAAATCGTGTTAAGAAGGTTCTCAGAATGTGACCGGGGTGACCCAGGATAACCTTTGGCCCCAATTACAGACAATATGGCTCTTCTTCTCACCATAAGGCATGCACATACCAAGTATGAAATCTATACAAGCTTGCTATCTCGAGATATCGTGTTAACAAAGTTTTCAGTGTTTGACATCGATGACCTCAAGTGATCTTTGACTTCAAACAAAGACAATAAGTTTCTTTTTCTCACCATAACGCATCCACATACCAAATATGATATCTAGCCAAGCTTCTTACCTTGAGATATTATGTTAAAATGGTTGTTTTGACCCCCGGTGACCACAGATAACCTTTGACTCCACCAAACACTGTAGGTTCTTCCTCTCAACATGACAAACCACGTACCAAATATAAAAAAGTGTCTGTCATTGCTAACTGGAGATATCGTGATTAAAAGCCATTTACAAGGTCTCGCAGTTTAACCTACGGTGACCTCAGATGACCTTTGAACTCTACCAAACATAATATAATTCTTTCCCTCAAAATGATTAATCTATAGGCCAAATATGAAAAGTGTCGGTGATCCCTATCTTGAGATCTAGCGATTACATGGTTTTCAGTCTTTGATCTTTGACGACCTCAAATGACCTTTGTCCTCCACCAAAACAATAGGATTCTTTCTCTTAACATGACAAATCTGTATTACAAATATGAAAGTGTCCGTCATTCCTATCTTGAGATATTGCGCCCACAAAAGGCGCCACAAACACGCATACACACACGTACACACACGCGACTTCAACATCTCATGAATTCCCTGCCTGCCTTCAGCAAGGAATCAAAAACCGAGGAATTGTATTCAAAGGCAATAGGCAGTCGCCCGAAAATCTGCTTTGAAAAATCAGCAAACTCTTGCAAATCTGATCTTATTGCATTACAAGCACCTTTGAAGACTTTTTGAACATAACTATTACAAACAATAGATAAAGCAAGGTGAAATTCTCCTTGAATGTCACAATTCACTAACAAACATTGTCACATGATCAAAATAGGCCATTCATGAACTAGAGTGACGGGGCATACTAACTCTGATTGGGGTGACTGCATGTTCCCTTTAAGGTACTAAGAATGTTCTACAGCATCCTTTACTATTTTTTAAGACACCCTGGTGTTGTTTAACTCCTTGGGATGGTGATATGAAAGTTAGCAGGACTAATAAATATTTAATGATATCCGTGAAAAGGGAACTTGCATCTGTAAGCAAAATAATACCTTTTTTAAAGTGGAATACTTCCTAAGTTTTGTATTGGGTAACCCTAATACACACTGAATGATCCTAAAAATATTAACAGGGATTCGGCGTGAAAAGCAATGTCACTGCTCTTTTTACGCTTACTTATAATTTATTTGCATATACAGTCTAGCAATTCAATTTCAGTTTCATTTTCAGAAACAAGAAAAGTAAACTAGTAGTGTGGAATAGTGTGAAGAGTTAAGACGAAAAAATAGCTATGACTGTACTGTAGCTCGCTCAATACGCTTTAATTAAACAAATGAAATATTACATCCAAAAGGTTGATAGCATACTTACGACTGGAAATTGTTCTTATCAATATTATACCAGTCATTAACAGCACACATACAGCAGTAATTGATCCAACATACATTAGTAAGTTTGAAGCGCTGGTTCGTTCATTATTCTCTGTGAAAATATATGCAATTCATTCCAAATTAAGCATATTAGCCTACCGTTCAGATTATTTGCACAATTTGGGGGACATCTTACATGTTACTAAAAATGTTTCAGCAGCCTTTCAACATCTGAAATAGTTATGTCCAATAGCTAAGTATACATTAACAAAAGTTAGAGAGAAAGAGATTGTAGATGCGTGCCTCCTTTATCCTTCTCCACCCCATACACTGTGACATATTTGGTTACCGGGAACAACACCAGAGGCTTGGATCTCGGATTGACCAGGTAACATGGGTCTTTGTTTAACCAGAGTCACAAAGGATAACGAGTGGGAAAGAGTGAAAAGGGGGATATAAGCCAAATATCTCACATTCTCCTTTATTGCAAACTCACAGATTACGAGCATACTTGATAAAAGCATCAACTCCATCATAACCTCTGAAAAGGTTGATTTAAACGTTTATCATTATATTGTCCCTTAGGAGAAGTTCAAATCGCCAATTTAAACGACTTAAGTTGGTTGGGTACGGTGGTCTCTCCAATGTTGCAGTTCAACCAATTGAAAGCACGACACAGCTGTAAAGACGAACACTCAACTCTGAATTCTCATTCTTCTTTAACTTTAAGCCTTTGCACTGTTACAATATAAGTACGAAATCGTTTCAGCAATAATACTTACCGCGAGTGTGATAAACAGCGGTTATAAAATCTGTAAAATTGGCAATTCCACGGCTTATACATGTTACGGATCCTCGTTTTTCTTTTGGCTTAAACCTTAACGTTGTTTCGACGTCAAATGTATTTGGATTGACGTAAGTTACAGAGGTTATACTTGAGTCGTAATCGACAGCATCGGCCGTTTTGTTGTTGATGAGCCATGTTAAACTTGGAGAATCAGGTCTCGCTCCAAAAGCGTGGCATGTGATATGGACATATTCTTGGTCTCTGACGGTAACTTCCGTGACATTACTTTGACCGTTGATTGTGAGAAACATTACCGGAGCAACTTTCAAAAGCAAATGGAAAATTGTGACCAACGTTCTACAGTTTATTGGTATGAAGGCATTGTTTGGTAGCCTTTTGTAGGGTTTCTATATAATAAATCTATACTTTTCATCCAAATCCCCCACCAAAACCCCATTCCTAACTCAAGTAATCTCTTTTTTATTCCTTACTGAAGGCAAAAGGAATCTATGCAATCAAGCGAGCAATTGTGTGTGTGTATGTTTGTATATGTGTTTGTGACGCTTGGCTTTTATATACGATATCTCAAGAGAGCAATGATAGATAATTTTCATATTTGGTATATAGAATAATTATATTACGAAAAAGATCCCTATTATTTTTGGTGAAGGTCAAAGGTCAAGTGAGGTCACAGAGGTCAAAAACTAAAAACCTTGTAAATACGATATATGTAGGTAGGAAGCATGGATGCTTTTCATTCATGGTAAGTGGCTGCGTTATAGTCACAAGATCATCCCTATTAATTTTGGTGAAGTTCGAAGGTTATATGACGTCATCGGAGGTTAAAATACGAAATTCTTAAAAACTGCTTGTAAACACGATATCTCAAGATAGCAATGATGGATTCTCTTCATACTTGGTACACAACTTTATTGTATTAAAAGAAAGACCCCTATTGTTTGCAGTGGAGGCCAAAGTCACTTGAGGTCATCAGAGGTCAAAAACCGAAAACCTTGAAAAACACGATATTTCAAGACGGTGATGTTGGATCCTTTTCATATTTGGTATATAGATGTATTACTTTAAGAGAAAGTGAACACTTCTGGTTTAATGGAAGTTGAAGGTCATCTGAGGTCACCAGAGGTGAAACTACGAAAATCCCTTCAACTAAACAGACAGTGGGCGGTACCCCAAATTGTGACCGACGTTTGCTTACAAACGAAAAGTTAAGGTTGAATTGTGTACCATTCCAAAGATAAAAATTTAGAGAAAAACATTTTTTTCACAAGCATAACTATATAACAGTAATAAATCCTATATATATTACCTAATTATGAACACATGTAAAGGGTGCTGTGACTATAGAAGTATAGAATGATTAGAAATACTATATGTTGAATGAGTTCTTTGATGGTGTAGTGGGTTAGAGCTCGATTTCTCACGGGGACGGTCCCGGGTACGATTCCCTCCTGGGACGCTTTTGTATTTTTGTTATTCATTTTTGGTAGGGTTCAAAGGTCACATAGGAGGTCAGCAGAGGTCACGATGTAAAATCATTAAAATGAAAAGCGTACGAGTGTAAATTTGGGGGATGAACCAAGTTAGTGCAACCACACATTCCCTTTCAGCAAGGAATCACTAAGCCTTTGGACTTTCTGGTTAAAGATTGGTTTCCATTGTCAAGAAGTGCCCCGGGTTTCCTCATGGTTACAGAATATGATGGAAGGGGAAAATTTCTTTAGAATCCTTTTTTGTTCATTAAATATAATACCTTGTCTGTGTTTGAAATTTCATAATGTTAGAACGTTTGAATATTTTTACCTGTAGATCTTGTATAATCTTGTATTGATCTGTTATACCTACGGTACGGCGATCAAAGTTATCAAATATTACATACACTCTAAAAAAGTTGGTTAAAAAGGGTTAGGTAAAATTCAAAGTGCCCAACCTGGGCAGTTTGTTAACCAACACAGTGGCAAAACAGATTAACCAAGTGGGTTGGTTAACCTTCAGGTTGGGTAAAGTCCATCCCCTCGCAATTTTACCCAGGTTGGTTAAAGTGAACTGATTTGCACGTCATACGTACATAAACAATTAATGAAAAGGTACTATACTGTACTGCAGTACGGACGGTACGTACGTACCTACGTACGCTTGTACTCGCAGCCGACCGAGACAACGACAGACTTGCTTTCAAAGTCTGCAGAAAAAGGCTGGGCTTTCTGAAGAGGCTGATTGTAAAATAGCCTCTTATCGTATGCGACGAAACTGTTATGCACTCTTAAAAAGTTGAGTAAAATTTTCTGGGCAATGAAGAGTTGGTTAAATTTTTCACAATGTTGGGCAAAAGAACCGAAAAGCCTATTACCCAACTATTGGTGAAATGGTTTTAATTGAATTCCTTTACCCAACACTGGTTAAACGTACCGCCAATTAATTCTTTTAATAACACCTATTTCTAAATTTTTACATTCACAGTTAACATTTTGCAAAACGTTTACTTACACTGTGGGAACTTTTGCAACGACAATTTGAGAAAAGTGCATGTTTAAAATACTGGTAAATTCTGTTGGAATACCAGGTTTACATACCTATCCTTTGAATGGAGCATTCCAAATTTTTCAAACGAAATATGTGTTTAATCTTTATTGCAGGTTTAATTGAAATAAATTGAAGCTGGCAATGGTGAATTCTTGCAGAAAATTATGTTTCTCAATTGGACAGTACAACATAAAGGAGAAATTGAAACATGGTAAAAAAAAATTTATTATTAATCGTTAATAACAAACAAGTCTCACTGAATATATATCATAGCCAAACCAGGACATTCATTAATATACGAATTTCCAACACCCAATCCGTAACATGATATCAGGCAAATAAGAAGTCTCGAGCCTTCTAACCCTATACCTTTGCTGACTGCTTTAACCCTAACCTAACCTTCAGACATGATATCATGCATAAATGCATGTCTTGAGACACAAATGTGTCACCTTACAAAATAAAACGTACGGATTTGGTGATTTCCAATTAAAATCCTGCTACTTTTACAAGTGGCTAGCATTAGCACGTAAAAAGCAGTGGCTAGCATAAGCAAAGCCGGTAGCTTTTAAAACTTGTAGAAGGAAACTTCTCTGAGATATTCCAACCCCCGTTGGGTAACTTGTTTTACCCAGCCGTTGGTTCTGTATGCCTCCTAACCGAAATCGGATAATAAATTACCCAACTTGGTTGGTTAAATGTTTTGCCTAAAATTTGGGCAAAATTTTTGCCCAATTGATTGGCCAAAATATTTGCTCAATTAGTTGGGTAAAATGGTTGGGCAAATGTTTTGCCCAACTAATGAGTAAAACCCTTAACCAACTAAGTTGGGCAATATTTTACCCAATTCCGGTTAGGAGGCATACGGAACGAACGGCTGGGTAAATTTTTGCCCAGGTTGGGCAATCATTTTTTAGAGTGTTCAATGGTCTCAACATTTTTAACAGGAAAAGTAGCTATTACTGATCAATTTGCCTAGATAACATCATAAGTTTTCCCATCATGGACTGTAGAAGCTGATAAAATGACATTTCTTTGAAAAAAAAAAAATCTTCCAAATGCAACATGCTATTGAAATGGGATCTCCTCTCTATTAATATAAAATCTATTGCTGATTTTTTTTTTTGGAAAATCAAATCTGGTCACCAGAAAATATTTTAAATAAAACATTTAAGGGTCTTCCGGTCTATAACATTTTTCACAAACTTAAAGTTTAGTTGCTGTTGCCTTACTCAACTGTATCATTGTAGATGACACCTTTTTATATGAACTTCGTCATATAAAAGTATGATTAATGTTCGTGAACAAATGTTTGATAGTCCAGATGATTATATGTGCCTTCCTTTTCTCAAATGTTTCATCAGTCTTTTGCATTGTTGTTCATGTGTTGTAGTGTGGCTGCATACTCAGTGTAGTTTTGCAATGCGTTTCTGTCTTTTACGAAAAGGGTTCTCAGATTAGAAACGTCAATAGGCTAGGATTTGAAAACAACGCCTTTCTAAGCTTCTGTAAGCTAAGCAACAACATTAATAAGAGCAATGCTGAGCAGCAAAATACATTGACAAATTTTACGCCCATCACCATTTATTGATACTTACCATTTTGAAAATTTGAATTCCAGGAAACTGAATTTGCAAATTGATTTAAGCAATGACGCAGTAACGAACGTTGTCTTACCGTAAGATAACCATTTGATCTCAAGGTTTTCAGTAGTGCCACTGGCATTGTGATCCACCACGCAACTTACCGTCCCATTTCCATCCCTGGGATAAAATTTAAAAGTCGACAAAGTATCAACGGTAGTGCTGTCTTTGCCGTTGGGGGTAGTGGCGATGTTAACGTTGTTTATTTGTAAATATTCGCTCAAAGGAATGTTGTCAACCATCCAGCTAAGCTTTGCCTCTGGTCTACTTTTCAATGCCCGACAGGCAAATACCGACTCTTTGTGCGCTGGTATATGGACATAAGCCAGTTCCCGTATATTGTTGATTTCAAGAGAAACATCTGGGAAGTCTATGTTTGGAGTAACAAAAAGAAATATTTCCAGTTTTCCATTTAAGTTTCAGTTCATTTTAAAAAACATAATTTTCTTTCGTTGGTGGTGCATATAGGCCTATAGAATAATCAAAGCCTAACGTTAACAAATAACGATAAAATATTTTACATCGTTTATTTTCAATCAGTCTTGCCGGATTAAAATTTTACTCACCATATGTACGAAAACCTAAATTGGCATGAACTTCTCCGAATGTATGCTGAGCCTTGCTAGTACATGTAATGGTACCGTTTACAAATCGAAATTCAGATACTAAGTGTGATATAGAATCAAATGTTGTTGTATCCATCTTCACCGTCTGTAAACTGGTCATAAAGGTTACTTCCGACTCGTTGACTATTCTGTTATTAACGGACCATGACAGTTTGACCGCCGGCCTAGCGTAATGAGCGTGGCAAACGATTGTATGATTCTTAGTGGCATCTAAATAAACTTCTGAAGAACTTTTGTGAAGCCCTTGAGCTGTTATGGAAAGTGTTGGTGTGACTATTGGCAAAGATTGAGAAATTTCAAAGAGTCTGAATCAATTCTGCTGTAATGTTAATTTGGGAGACAGGCCCTCATTATTATTATTAAGACAGTGACAGAAGTGACATTCATAACTTCGAAGACGAGAAAAGAGGCATTAATTTTTATGCGATAGACAAAACATTTCTCTTTACTGGTTGTCTCTATAAGAGTTATAAGAAGACCAATTAAAGTACATAAGGCTGACTCATTTACAACACTTTTTAAAAATTGAGTTCATGTTGGTGCTAATTAGTCATTAAACGCTGACAATAAAAACAGCTTGAGTTACTTTAGTTCTTGAGTAGCATAGGTTATGATTTAATTCATAGCAGAATAAGTTATAATATTCAACATGTCTTATAATAATTAAAAACAAACCTTCTACGACCAATTCGTATTTTTGTACAGCTTCATTTCCACACAAACATGTGTAAATGCCTTCATATGAGCCAGATAAAGGTGTAATTAGAAGAGAATAATTCTTAAGAAGATAAAACCTGTCTTCGAATTGTCTCTCTACGGCAATTTTGTCAACAAATATGAGAATGCCATTGTAAATCCATTTAGTGACATTTCCGTCACAATCCTGACAGTTAAAATGCACGTTTCGCGTTAAGCCAACATTGCGGACAACCAGGTTACTCTGTAATGATACTGTCAAATTCATGAAAAAACCGAATTGTAGTAAGAACTTATAATAGTTTCCCAGTTTCTCCATAATAAGTTAACAGTATAGAACGTTAAAAGATTAATATTAAATCTGGTGATACGTAACAATGAAAGTACTTCACAAAAATGACAATAGCGAAAGAAGTAGTTATTGAAATCGCGTCAACAAAATCGACGGATACTTATAGGGGTTACGTTATTTCATAAAAAAAAATCATTATTGCCAAGCCTCGAATGCAGTTTTAAGTGATTGGACCATCCATATAATGACTTGGTTAGTATTTATGCGGTCTTTCTTGTACTTTGTATTACATTGAAGTACTTCGTGGAAAAAACTTATTTTAGTGCAGCTGAAATGCGTTAAATTTATTAAAACATATTTTGGAGTAAGAAGATCCTTTTCCTACTGCAAGCGAGCTGTTCCAGGCCCTTGTTAAGCCAGAATAGTACCTTGCATTTCGCTTTTGAACATTAAAGCTCAAATGAATCTTTTAAAAGGCACACAGGAGGCATAAAATGCCTGAACGTACGTTTAAAATTTCCGCAAGGGTTATTTCCTTTCCTTCATGTTATTTTCAGTCCACCCCTTGAGAGATGACAGACTCACTAAAACTTTTTTCGAGTGTCCATCTAACAATGAAACTCACGGTGCGCTATCATGCGAGGGCAGGGGCAAGGGGGTTGCCTTCACAACCCCCGAGATTACAAACCCTTAATGAAAGATTGCCTTGTTACAAAAAAATCATGGAAATACGGAAAAGTTTTTTTTTTGGGGGGGGGGGCAAAAAATGATATTAGGGGAAGGCCCTTAAAACATGAAAAGTCAAATACAAGGGCTTCGTTTTACCGAAACTTCCTTCAGATATCCCTAGACTATGTTTTAAATTCTCTATGTGGTTAACTTGTCATGTCGAACCAGCCTCTTCCTTAAAAGTTGGATCCGCCCATGTTCACCCACGAATACTGCTGTACCAAGTACATTTACAAGAAGTATACAACAAACCTGAGATATACAAGCTAAAGCTCTGAACGTATCAGTTCGTTCCCAAACACTTTCATGTATCAGCTGAGATGTGATTTCTATGTGCAATTCGTACACATGCTATTTGCGTACACTTCATTGGTCGTGTGGGCGTGACCAAATGTTCCATTTAACCCTGCACACGTGTTTGCTGTGCATTCAGAGCGCCCGCTCAGTGTAGAAGTCTGTGGCGCGTAACGGTCACATTGTGTACACATCGTTTTGGGTCTTTTTCATTGGTGTTAAATTGTGAATATTCATATTTGTGTCTGTTTATAAGAAATTTGGCCTGGTCCCTATTGGGGATTGCTAAAAATTTGAAAACAAATGTTATAACTGAAAAGTTTACTGTATAACCAATCCAGCAATGCATAGACATCGACGATTCAAGTTTGTTTGCACAAACGGCTGCCGGTCAACAAGTCCATAGCTATTACTTGTCATTCACAAAGATGCCTTAGAAATCTGTCTAGGTCTCTAAGAAAAAGTAAAATATTGACGATATATTTTAATCTCATTCAGAAGCTGAGATGTGAAAAAGTGATAGAACATAAAACTGAATGAACATTGTAATTTTTCCATGCAACAGAGCAGGAGCGATCGAAGGTTTATAAACGTTCTGTATTCCACACTGCAGTTTTGTTACGCGGGAGAGGCTAACACAAGTAGTATGTGGTTAAGTTACAAGCAAATTGACATGGTAGGCCTTCTCTTCTTATTTATGCATGCCATAGTATGCTGTTACGAAATAATAGATTATTTTAAGTACAATACTTAAACCAATGTATTTGTAAAGTAAAGTGATTTATTGAACTTTCTTGGGTTTACCATTTCCCCCTTGAAGTCTAAAATTCTAAAACATGAAATCTTAAAAGAAAGACTTTTATGGAAGTTAGAAGATAAGGAAGTACCATTCCCACCAATTTAGGAGGTATGTCTGACAAAATTTCTTGTTAGGCCTATGGTACAAGACAACGAATGGTGGCTTTGCAGCAATGTCATGAACAGGTGGAACGACCAAATGAAATCACTAAATACTACAAATTTCTTTACATGTAATAATATCAAAGCCATATGTGTAATCTTTCCAGATAGCACCAATTGCAGCTAAGCAATTAAATACGTATACACAATTTTCTCAAAGGCGGCATCTTAGGCAACTATACGTTACATCTTGTTAAACAAAATCGAAAGAATTCACCCAATAATGACATTTTTTAACCATATCAGCAGTTGAAGATTTGGCAAAGATGACACCATTTTTCATTTAAACATACATAAACTAAAATACTCAAAGTGTTAGGGTATCATCCCTTCTCTTTAATCCAGCCAAGAATTAAGAAATACTTACCATACAACGAGAGTTGGTAACATATATTAAGTTGAACCCTCTTTCAAAGGGAGACCAGTTTGAACCTAACGTAACCCAGTGAAAATGGGACAAAAAATTACTGCTTTTGGACGATTTCGTCCAAAATCTTCCAAAATCGAAATCGTCAAGGACAATTATACATTCCAGTATCGTTGCCTGGCCTGGATTATCCCATCGTAAGATAGGATCGAAATAACGAGCAGGGTTGCAAACTTTTAAGGTTTCTTCGTGTTATAGAAGATACAATTCAGTTTGTCCTTCAGACGTAAGCGGCAATAATTGATGTAGAAATCGACATTTCAAAGTGGGGCAGTCGTCTGATTACGCAATAAAACAATCCTTTCTTCTTAACCTTGAAACATTGTCTAAAAGAAGCGATTTTTCCTACCAAAATCGTCCAAAAGGAGTAGGACGAAAATGGAAGACGAAAAAACGTCGTCCAAAATCTTCCACAATTTATTCAATTTTTCACTGGGAAATGCCACTCCTCCGTAAGTGTTGCAAACACACCTGCTAAATGCAGAATATACTACTTTTCGTGGCCTTATTATTCATCTCCTTACCGTTCTTTGGCTTGACATGTCATGTTTTTAAAATTTAAACTGAAAATGTAATCAGGTGAAGAATAGGCTTTACAGTCAGTGGCGTCTCCAGGATTTGATGATGGGGGTGGGGACATCATAAACGATAAAGCAGTAATTTCAACCTAGATAGTCGGTAAAAAGTCTGGATTTGGGTATCTACCATTCTTCTTATACTGGGGTGGATACTTGATGTTTCCCCCAAAAAAGTTTCAAACTGAACATATGCTGGGCAATTGTTATACTTTGCTTAATTTTTCTTATTTTGTTGGGTGTGAGGGGATGGTGTGATATCCCAGATTAAAATTCTCATTCGGTCTCATCCAGCCTCATTTAAATTTTCAGTGAGACTAAATGGGTTTGAATGGGTATAATGAGAGCCTATTCATTTCAATGGGACATTGATGTGTTCTCATAAAGCTCATGTTGCAGAAAGTTCATGTTGCTTTATTCAATGAGAAATCTGGTGGGCAATGGCAACGAATGAGACTTTTCAAGAAGCAATGGAGTCCCATTTTTTTAATGAGACATTTCAGAAGTCTTATTTGACTAAATCTGACGAATAGGATTTATTTGTAATGTAGGAGACAATGCCGAATTCTTTACTTAATTAGCAACTTGAATTAAGATATCAGCTCGGTAAGCTACAGGTTTCACTGAAACTAAGAAACCAAGTGAACAGTGGCATAATCTAAAAGATGCGCCCCTATTACCAGCCTTGAAGGGCTACCATGTCATACCCCTAGCCCATCCCTTAAGTCACGAGGATATCTACTGTATGGTATGAAATCAGTTCAAAGGTTTTCCATACCATTGGTACAGCTTGTCAAAGAAACTTCAAATAAACAAAATAAAAAATCAAATGGGGTTGTACTCTTATCATAGACAATCGTCGATTTTCTAACACTCATCCTAACAAAATAATCAAGAAGTATGAAAATGCGCCAGAACTGTATTTAAAAGCCGTGACAAAGATGTCATCTATTTGTTTTCTAGAATGGTTACAGCCATCTCGCGTAAAATTTTACCAAAGTGGATGGGGTGTCTCCCTAACTGATAAGACAAGCTCTCCCTTTGCAGTGCCCCAGAACAGGAAAAATATTAAAAATGTCTACTCTTTACATGCAATCAGTTCAAAGATTTTGCCAGTTTTCGCTCATGACTAGGCTAGTTGGAGAAAGCTTTGAAGGGAGGGGTCTTCGAGGGAAGAGGAGGGGTTTCATGGAGGAAACTATGTGAGATGTAAAGCAATAGCAAAGTTGTTCTCCGAAATTTCTAGGAGGATGACTCTCCCCCTGACCAGGACCATATGCTTGAGGCAGCATCATTTAGTGTGGTGGCTATGCAGCTTACAATGTGCAGGACTGTCGAAATTTTCCTTAGACCCCTCCTTCAGCCACAGGATAGCACCTCCTGCATGGTGTGACAAACTAATGATCCACCCCAGGTTCAATCACCCTAGGTATTGTATCCCTAATTTAAGTTAGTGAAGCAAAACTCATATATATATATATATATATATATATATATATATATATATATATATATATATATATATATATATATATATATTTATATATATATATATATATATATATATATATATATATATATATATATAGGTAGAGTGACCGCGTTCTACCACATAGGCCTCAATGGCTCAGTGGTCAGAGCATCCGCCTTGTATGCGGGAGGTCGCTGGTTCGAATCCTGCTTGAGGCTAAGTTTTCCATTCACAAAAAATTTCCTCTTTCAGTATAAGGCAAGTGCTTTGTTAGAGGAAAAATGGCCTAAGGTCTCTATGCGACTATTTAATACAGCGTTGATTTGACTCATATATATATATATATATATATATATATATATATATATATAATTCCCACCTTAAGGCGAAAGTCTTTATATCTTCCTACGTTAAGCGAAAAAATAATAAAATACATAAGCATATATTTCGCCCCACCGTCCTCAAGATATAATCAACGTTACTTCAATGGCCTGCCATGCGTACGTGTTGACAGATACGTGTCCGCTAATTTGTAGACATTGGAGTAATTGCATATAGAGTGTGTGTTTAAAAGGAGTTTTTCATACGTTCGCGTATTCCTATTCGTCCCATTTTTTCTTCGCCTTCTTCGCCCTTCCATTATCTCTTCTGCCCTTCATGGGTATAAGACCAGTGAAAGCTAATTTCAGTTTATTTCTGTTGCAACTGAGGAAGGGCAAGGTGCCCGAAATATCTTGCAAATAAATGTATATTTTTCACACTGGATGTTTTGAAAGCGTTACCACTCTCTTCTTTTCCTTATATATATATATATATATATATATATATATATATATATATATATATATATATATATTTATATGTGTGTGTGTGTGTGTGTGTAGGAGAACACGAAAGGACTGGTAAAGCATTTAATTCCTTAGCTTTCGGGACCTCCGGTCCCTTCTTCAGCCGTGCGTTTAAACAACTAAACAGATAAAACGATAGAACAGAAAAATTCAAACGGAGAAAAAAGACAGTATAAAACGATCAAAGGTCAAAAGCAAACTCAGACCTAAAGTGGTAAACAAGCCAAATAAAAGGAAGTACGGACATAACAAAGGAACGACTAATACTCTTACAAAAGAGTAAAATGAAGGCGAGGCACCAAAAAGCATAGAAAACATCCAACGCAGGGACGAATAAAATAAAAAACTGCGTTTTTCGAGAATGGCGTTTACTATTTTGGCAATTAAAACCATCATTAATATTTAGGCCCTTCGGGTAGACACAATCTAGCCTCCAAATCCAATCCTTTTCTTTTTTATCCAAAACTGTATCCCAATCTGTAAACCTAATAGAAATAACGCCTAAGATTTGGACATGGAAGGAATCTGGGGAATGATCTCTGAGATGCTTGTAAAGCTCGGTACAAAGGTTATAATTCAACTTACCATTCACACATTTAGCCAAATCAGACTTATGAGCATTCATACGAAATCTAAAATTGTTAGTCTACCCTACGTCTTGAGCATTTCATACAGGACAAAAAATACAATAAATAACCCACTTAGAATCACACGTAGTACCAAAGTCGAAAGTCGAAACTTTGGTCTCATTAAAAATATTGAATGAGACTCAATGATACTTTTTCACTGAGATCGATTGGGGAAATTGGAACATTTTGTCATTCAGTCTTATTTAATTCTCATGGACCTTTCTCAATAACAGAGTGAGATCTTAATGAAATCTCATAGAGTCTTACTTAAAATTTAATGGGTTCTCATTAACAATCAAATAAGAATCAATGAGACCCCATTAAAACCCTATTTTTTTTTTAATGGGAATATGTAAATGAGAATCAGAACGAATAAATGAGACAATGTCTTCCCCTTTCACTCCCATAGTTGGCTAAACCTCATTTCGTCTCATTTCTCAGAACTCAGAACGACCGACAGTTTTTAACAGGAAGAAAATCAGTTAAAATATAAAAATATACACAAGAAGTTTCCAGCACAGCACATAAAGTAGGCCTATTATTTTACATTTGATTCACTTTACACTGAAGGGGCTACACAAAGACATTAATTAAATGTTTACTGATTGTAGGAGATCCAATGCACTGAAAATTGTAAACTGTACATATAAAACTTAAAATAGTCTATTACACTAGTTTAACACACATTTTTATCCTTCATTCATTTTTTGTTTTCTTGTTCAGCCATATTTTTCATGCCTTATGCGAAATGTTTAAAGCATGCATTAGTCAGCAACGGGCACTGCTTTATCCATCATTGAAAAATTAGTGGATGGAACGCTTCATAGACTGCCAATTTATTCCCTTTGAATACATATCATTCACCTTAAGTGATGACCAATTTACTGTATTATATCAGTCAAAAACAACGCACTTGGATGTATTTTTATTTTTAAAAGAAGTTGTCAAGTGTCGTGAGATTTACAAACTACGGCCACGTTTCCATGCGTCTAGCAAAGGTGACTTTAGAAGGGCACCATCACATCAGCTGAATACAACCGGGAAGGCACAGAAAGTGCGCTCAGGTCTGTAAATTTTGAAGGTGCAGCTTCATTAGATCAAAGATAGGATCTTCTTCTGATTAAGATAGTTATTACAAGTACGGCCAGAAACACCTTCTTTGTGAAAACTTGTAAAAATCCCCGGTATAAATTCCAATAGAAGCCAGTTGCAAATCCAACTGAGTTCGACTAAGATTCAACTGTGTTAAACTGGGGTCTTTCTGGGTTCAACTGGGATCCAACTCGGTCGAACCAGCTTACACTATGTGTGAATAAGGGACCCTGGCGTTCAATTTCTTTGGATTGGGATTGTTCATATTACTACTGGGTTTAATTGGGAGTTCAATATTCTCAACTAGGTTTTCAAAGCCAGTTGGTATCCCAGTTGAAAACCAACCTCAACCCACTTGAACTCAGTTCAAGTCCCGTTTGTTACATATTAACCACTTAAGCTAGGTATTTCGCCAAGTAGTTTTAGCACAGAAGGGGCCTGATGCAGGAACTGTGTTTAGTTTTAGCTTGCACTGTTTGCTTTATACATGTGCGACCTTAGACAATATTACACGTAAGGGGAAAGTGTCTCTCCTGGCGCAACTGTTGGACATCCCTCGCCTAGCAGGGCCACAGCATGCTGAAGATAAAGGAAATTTCTTTGCATATAATCATTTTAAAACTTTGCTTGAGGCGCACAGTACATGTCCGTATAATTAGGCCAAGTGTTACAAGACGATTCGTCAGGAACACCAGATTGAATCCGTCGACGAGCGAATGGAAAGCTCCAGAGAATTAGAACCGCTACAACAACAATGACACCTTCAACGCAGCGTTTCTAGAATTCTGTAGAAGGAGGACTGTTTACGTAATGTGCCAATTATCGCAGCGGCCTGGCGACACTCCTAAGAAACAGTGCCATTGTTTACTACTACTGTGCATACAAGGAACATTCTTGTAATTGCTCGACTGTGTGCACTGGAAGTTTCTATTAAATTCCGGAGATTTCTCGATTGAAAGCCTAGCGTATAAAAGGCAGTTCAACAACTGCTGTAGGAGAGAGATATCATAATACTTCATCGAGACCAGACGCTGTCATACTGCTGTGTTATCATTCTCCGTTTGTTGAGAAGTTATTCTCTGACCGAATCACCTGAAGCCAGCCACTGACACTGCACACTTGTGATAAATTGCCCTACGCCGTTTCTACACTGTGTATTGAGATCGTTATTAACCATCATCGCCTAGCCTTGTCATTATTCGCTCGTGGAACCAGTTCCTACGCTACAGCACGCTGCAGGTCTACTACTGTACCATCGTCGACGTGCATGCACTACCAACCATTGGACCAGACCAGAATAATATTAAGTACAGCATTGTGAGTAAATCTATTTAATGATTGTAAATTTAAGTAAGATAAGGAGATCGTAAATAATAGTTAAGTTGTTGAATTTTAATCTCGTTCTTCTGTGATCTTTCGCTGTCATTGGTTTGACTTGCGACCAAGCCGTAACAGAATTGGTGGCCTATCCGGGAACGAAAAATACTAGGAAATTTGAGAAATTCTGTTGTTAGTCATAAGCAACTGTGTTTGCCCAGACTTAGTAGTTGTTTGTTGAGTGCTTGATACATCCTCAAAATGCCATTTAGCTTAGATGAATTCGTGGCTAGTCCCTCAGTCGAGGAACTAGATTCATTAAAAAAGTCTGACATTGTAAAGGTCGCAAAACATTATGGAATTGAATTTCAGCCCTTATTGCGGAAGGACGAGATTAAAAGATATGTTCTGGAATACCTCGTGGATGAAAGTATCCTGCCTAGCACAGTACTCGAAACACTCATTACCGTGACAACTGATAACACATTTGAACTGAAAAGGCTTGAAATGGAAATGAATAAGGAGATTAGATTGAAAGAATTGGAAAAAGAAGAAAGAGAAATGCAAATGCAAAGGGAAAAAGAAGAAAGAGAAATGCAAAGGGAGGCAAGAGAACATAAATTTGGGTTAAAGCAACTAGAGTTAGGGGTCATAAAGGCTCGGACCCTCAAATAGGCTTGGATACTGGGGGATTCGATGTTTCTAAGCACGTAAGATTTGTCCCCAAATTTCAGGAGGATAACGTGGAGAAATTCTTTAACCACTTCGAAAAGCTGGGTGAGCAACTAAAGTGGCCAAGAGATAAATGGTCCATACTCATCCAGAGTACTTTCACAGGCAAGGCTCAAGAAGTGTATTCCGCTCTGTCAATAGAGGACAGCATGGATTATGATAAGGTTAAAAAGGCCATATTACAAGCCTATGAATTGGTGCCCGAAGCTTATCGCCAAAAATTTAGAAAGTATCGTAAGGCGGATACACAAACATACGTGGAGTTTGCTTATCAAAAGGAAAGGCGTTTCGATATATGGTGTGCTTCCAAAAAGGTCTCCACATTTGACGCCTTAAGACAACTGATGCTGGTCGAGGAATTCAAACGGTGTGTGAATGATGACATTAAGACTCACCTTGAGGAAAATAAGGCTGACAAATTGAAGGTAGTGGCAAATTTGGCTGATCAGTATGCACTTACCCATAAATTCAGTAAAGTGGGTCAGACTCAAAACAAGGGTCAGTTTAGTAGGCCAAATAAGAAACATGGTAATAGTAGTGGCACAGCAGGTAACAGTGGATCTCAGTCTAGTTCTCTCTCTCCAACCAATTCTGGTAAGAAACAACCAGATTCAAGTCGTCAAAAGAACGACCAGGTCAGCTCAAACAAAGTTGCCTTTAAAGACATAATTTGTGGTTTCTGTCACAAAAAGGGCCACACAATGGCAAATTGCTTCAAATTGGCAAAATTAAAGGAGACTGAAACAGCTCCAAATGCCTTAGCCAATGTAGGGAACTCTCCCGAGGTATTTGTGACTTTACGGCCTAATTCTAACGATCAAATTAAGGAAGAATACCTTCCATTCGTATCTGAGGGTTTTATTTCTCTAGATGGGAATTCAGCTCATCCACCCGTCAAAATTAAAATTTTGCGTGACACAGGCGAAACTCAGTCATTGCTTCTTGATGGAGTTTTGCCATTATCGGACTCTACTTCCACAGGGGCAAATGTACTAATTCAGGGGGTTGAGTGTGGATTTATTTCTGTCCCTCTCCACAAAATTAATTTGAAGTCAGGTTTAGTTTCTGGGTCGGTCATAGTAGGGGTCAGACCTACTCTACCTGTAAAGGGAGTATCTCTGTTGCTGGGCAATGACCTAGCTGGTGGAAAGGTACTAGCCAATGCAATTTTGACAGATAAACCATGTGATTATAATAACACGAAGCAATTAGAAAAGGAATTTCCAAATTTATTCCCTGCCTGTGCTGTCACTAGAGTTATGTCACAAAAGCTCGCCATGGATGATAAACTTAAACATCCACCCTCCAAAAGTGAGGATACAGTTCCCAAAAGTGGAACAAATAGGGAATCATGTAAGGATGATAATCTTGAACTTCCACTCTCTAAAAATGAGGGTATGATTTCTGAAAATAAGGATGATAAACTTAATCATCCGCCCTTTGAAATTGAGGAATTAGTTCCTAAAAATGGAACAACACTCCAAAAAGAGGAGTCAGAGTCTGGAAAAGATTCTAGTAAAAATATTCATGAAAGTAAAGATTCTTGGTATGATCTCAGCCAATCTTTTATGACTAATCTTAATGATAGTCAGGATTGTGAGTCTCATGGCCCAACACATAGTGAAGGGGTAGAACAGGAAAAATAAAAAATGTCTGACACACTCCAAAGAGACCAGCTGTCAGTCCAACAAGAACATGATGAAGAGCTTCAGCCATTAATAGCTGGTGCACTCACTGAGGATGAATCGAAAGACGTCCCAGTCTGCTTTTATTTTAAAAACAATATTTTGATGCATAAATGGCAACCACCTGATGCACCGTTTGATGAAGAGTGGAGAATTTACCATCAAATTGTGATACCTAGGACTTATAGAAGGGAAATACTGAGTATTGCTCATAAAATGCCATTTGCAGGGCACCTAGGAGTCAATAAGACTTACCACAGGATGTTAAATCATTTTTATTGGTCAAAACTTAAAAGTGATGTGGCCAAATTTTGTAAGACCTGTCACTCATGTCAAATGGTTGGGAAGCCGAATCAGAATATTCCGGCTGCACCCTTAAAGCCAATTCCTGCTTTTAAAGAGCCGTTTAGTAGAGTCATCATTGATTGTGTAGGTCCCCTACCTAAGAGTAGGGCAGTACATCAGTATATGTTAACCATTATGTGTGCCTCTACAAGGTTTCCAGAGGCAATACCTCTGAGAAATATTAAGGCTCGGACAGTCTTACAAGCTTTACTTAAACTTTTCACATTGTTTGGGTTGCAGAAAGGGATCCAATCAGATCAATGGTCTAATTTCATGTCAACTGTGTTCCAACAGATGTTGCATGAGTTAGCCATAGACCAAATTAAGTCTTCGGCTTATCATCCTGAAAGCCAAGGGGCTTTAGAAAGGTTTCACCAAACATGGAAGAATATGTTAAAGACATATTGTCATGATAATGAGAGAGATTGGGATGGAGGCATTCCATTTGTAATGTTTGCTGCCAGGAAGTCTATACAAGAGTCACTTGGGTTCAGTCCATTTGAACTTGTCTTTGGACACGCAGTTCGTGGACCATTGAAAATGTCAAAGGAAAAGTGGTTATCAGATCCAGGTGAAAACATACATTTACTTGATTATGTATCCCGGTTTAAAGATCGTCTTCATGGAGCATGTGAACTTGCTCAGGAAAATCTGAGGCACTCTCAGAAGAAAATGAAAGCGTGGTATGACAAGACCACTGTGAAAAGAGAGTTTAAGCCTGGTGATAAGGTGCTAGTGTTTTTGCCTGTTTCTGGTCAGCCACTTCAAGCTCGCTTTCAAGGACCTTATGTCATTGAGAGAAAGGTCAGTGACACAGACTACATCATTTTGACACCTGACAAGCGTAAATCTAGAAGAGTATGTCATATTAACATTATAAAGAAATGTTATGAAAGAGAAGATTGTGACATTTCTAAGAATGAAAAGTGTACATGATGTAAATAGTACCACTAATGATACAGGTGATCAAGTGTGTATTATCAATGCTGATCATGAACTCAGTAATGATGAGATCAAGGCTAATAATGTTCCTGACATGTGTATTAAGTTACAAAATTCTGATGTGTTGAAAAATCTCGACCAGAAATTAAGTCAGCTGGATCACAAAGAAAAGTCAGAAATGAAATCATTAATCAATGAGTATGCATGCTTGTTCTCAGATGATCCTACTAGGACAAATTTGATTGAACATACTGTTGACGTGGGAGATGCTACACCAATCAAGCAGCATCCTTACCGAGTTAACCCTCGAAAACGACAACATCTCAGGGATGAGGTTCGGTACATGTTAGACCATGACATTATAGAACCTAGTAATAGTGAATGGTTTTCCCCTTGTATATTGGTCCCCAAGCCAGACGGTGGGTACAGATTTTGTACTGATTACCGAAAGGTGAATGCGGTCACAAGAACGGATTCCTATCCGATACCCCGTATCGATTATTGTATTGATAGGATTGGGAAAGCTACTTATGTATCAAAGTTATCATTCTCCGTTTGTTGAAAAGTTATTCTCTGACCGAATCACCTGAAGCCAGCCACTGACACTGCATACTTGTGATAAATTGCCCTACGCCGTTCCTACACTGTGTATTGAGATCGTTATCAACCATCATCGCCTAGCCTTGTCATTATTCGCTCGTGGAACCAGTTCCTACGCTACAGCACGCTGCAGGTCTACTACTGTACCATCGTCGACGTGCATGCACTACCAACCCTTGGACCAGACCAGAATAATATTAAGTAAAGCATTGTGAGTAAATCTAATTAATTATTGTAAATTTAAGTAAGATAAGGAGATCGTAAATAATAGTTAAGTTGTTGAATTTTAATCTCGTTCTTCCGTGATCTTTCGCTGTTATTGGTTTGACTTGCGACCAAGCCGTAACAAATTGTGCATCTTGGTCAGTTACATGATACGTTTCCCCACACCCCCATCCACAGGATTAAACCTGTACCAGTGGGAAAAGAAGTAGCGATCCGCAAAAGGCGCTTATCGCCTTAGGTATACAACTGATTGTTTATCTTATAACACAGTTAGTGACGCAAGCTCAGTCCTATTACATACTAGGCGGAGTTCCCTGGAAGGATGGTAAAGTCAGTGGTAAATTTTGCTCCAATGGGGCCTTTAAACATCGTCACAATTTGAACAAGATGATACAATACTTCCAGATACGAAACTTAATTTTTTTTATGTTTAGCACCAACATTTTCTTGACTTTCATAATGGTACCCATACTTTAGATGATACTGCAGGAATTTCGAGATTTCTAGAGGCCAAAAAGATTTTTTAAAAATTCAAAGTACTTGGTGATCTGAATGTTAAGGATTAGCATCGAAGCTTAAGAGAACATTGTAAAAATTAAGAAAATGTTGGTGCTAAACATCAAGAAAATTCAGAGTTTCATATGTAAAAGTATTGTATCATTTTGAATCAGTTACAAAGTTTGAAGGGAGGATACGTACCCCGGAACGTCTGCGTGAGAAATCGAGCTCTTATCTACTTCGCCATCAGTGAACCTCGTTCAACGTGATGTATTTCTAATTACGTGATAGTCACGGTACCTTTTTTGCGTGTTCATAATTACGTAGGTTAAACTAGTATTATTACTGTAACAGTTATGTTTGTAAAAAAAACAAATGTTGTTCTCTAAAACTTTACCCTTGGAATGGTAGAAATTCAGGCTTAACTTTTCGTTGTTCACGAAACGCCGGACGCAATTTAGAGGCAACGCCCGCTTTCCGTTTAGTTTACGAGGTTTTCGTAGTTTCACCAATGATTACTTCATATGACTTTCAACCTCCAACAAATTCATAGGGTTCCCGCTCTCTTAAAGTAACACATCCATATGCCAAATATGAAAGGGATCCATCATCTGTCTTTAAATACCGTATTTTTTCAAGGTTGTCGGTTTTATTGACCAGCGATGACCTCAAATGACATCTAACCTCCGCAGAAAACAATAGGGTTCTTTTTCAATATGATAAAGTTATATATCAAGTATGAAGATTGTCCACATTGCCATTTTGAGATATTGTGTTTACAGGCAGTTTTTAAGAATTTCCTATTTTCACCTACAGTGACCTTAGATAGCCTTTGACCTTTACTAAAATCAGTAGGGTTCATCTTTTGACTATAACGCATCCACATACCAAGTATGAAAAACATCCATGTTTATTTCCTAGAGATATCCTGTTAACAACGTTTTCGGTTTTTCACCTCTGGTGAACTCACATGACCTTTGACCTCCACCAAAACATTAGAGACCTTTTCCTTTATATGATAATTCTATATTTCAAGTATGAAAATTATCCACCGTTGCTATCTTGAGATATCGTGTTTACAGGCCATGCGTCACAAACACACATACATGCACACATACCCACAATCTCCCACGTGATTGCATAGTTTACTTTTGCTTTCAGCAAGGAATTAAAAGCAGGCATATCTTCATGCGATTTCCAATCATAAGACTTTAGTGGTGTAATAATGCCCACTGAAGAAAAATAACTTTGCCAGTAAACTGCTGACAACTGCCTATTGTCAACAGGTATGATAGTACTGTAAAATGATTCAAGTAGGGAAGACATTGTGATTTTCAAGCAGAACATAGTCATAGTTTTCATTCAACTGAAAATTTAACGCCATGTGTGCAGGTTTGTGAAATTCTCTAGGCCTACCCAATTGCATTACGATGGTAATATCCTGCATTTTAAGGGGTGAACAATATCATGTACTGCCACTACTTTGCACTAGTCCTCAGTAAAGGCTTGTGTATGGTCGTTCACCGGGGCTCACTAGACAGAGTCCTTACAACAACCTTTGGAAATAGTGGGTGATCAGCCGTCTGTATAATGGCCAAAGTTCACTTTTCTTCTCACAGTAAATTTTGGACCTACAATCTTGATTTACTCCCATGTTTTTTCTTCGGGGAGGGGGGTTCATTCCCATAACATATGGAGTACTGCCAGAATGAAACTGACACAAATGCTAATGAACAAATACGTCATTTTCTGTCAAAGAAAGCCAATACTGCCTTAGTTTTGACGTAGAAACACTTTTGTCGTTTTTAATATTAAGATCCTTCCCACCACACCCCACCTCACACCTTTTTCAATGAACTTAATATAACCGTCGTTGAAACAATTTGCGTTACAGATAATTATCATTGTTTTCACTACAGGGAGTAAAACACGGTGTGGTCAACCCTACGTGATCTTTAGAGTTGCTATACACTCTGTTCAGGAGTATGTACTCCATTCAAGCTTGAAGGTGGATACAGTTAGCTCATTTAGCTACAACAGGACATGCTGTAAAGGATGAGGACACTCTGGCCATTCTGCAACTCTAGTGCCATATTCATACTTTTAGGAGTTCTGAATTGTACCTGGTCGGAAGATTATTATTGAATTTGAAGCTCCACGTAATCTGTACGGGGAAACAACAAGCATGACTTGTTGAAAATTTGTGTCAGAATTTCAACCAAAATAGTGTCAGGGACAACTTATTGTTTTGAAACATTTTTCATAAGGAACCTTGAAACGAGAGGTAGACTATGGAGCCTTTAGTTTACAGTGTTTTGAAAGTGAGCAGTATTGGTAGAATGAGCTGTTATTCAATGCAATACCGACTTGGATCTACAAAACATGCATGACTTATGACAAGTGTCAAAATCAAGGTATTTTATGCCAGTATGTTTATCAATGGCCTAAAGCAGCATGTAGAAACCAGTGGACTTTCATGTGTTTTGGAGAAAGACCTAGCAGCAGAACATACTATACCTGCTTTATTCAGAGACTTTATATACTGGAAGCCTGTTTGGCTCTTCTAAGCAACAAAGGGTAATGTTCTCTGTAATATCAAACCTAGGGATGCATGATGGGTACTGGACAGTATGAGTCTCATGTATGGAGTCGTCTATGAAAATACTGCATTGTGACACATGTCTATGGAGGAGACTCTAGAGAGTTGAATTCTGTACTGTTTCATTTTACATTACAAACTACCCACCCAAATACTGTTAAGGCACACGACTTATAAAACACTCAGTCGTGGGAGTAGGATTTAAGAAATAAGAGCAGGAGTAGTAGTAGGATTTAAGAAATAGTGAAGAGTAATTCAACCCCTGGAAAATAAGAGGTTTTAGCTGTTTCAATTCACCCGGGTACTGTAAAACAGTCAGACGAAACGATGGATCGACCTTTGCAGCAGTTACGAATTAACATCGACCTCTTACTTTTCTCATACTTACAATCATGTCAGCTGCAAACTGTATCCAGCCAATACAATATTGTGGTACACAGTTTACCTCATAATGCTAGACTGAGTTTCACAATGAAGCATATTCACCTACACATACAATGTGAGACTATCCCTGGGCCTTCCTGTCTGTAAATCGTACGAGCAGCCTGTGTGCTTTCAGTTTCAAACCTAACAGAAAGTAGATTGCTGCGTGGTCTGATGCACTACGCTCTGTATGTATTGTGTTTCAGTTTGTATGTGAATGGTTTGCAAATGTTAACCTCATTCTGTCTAAAATTCACTGCTTTATCGGAAGGTTCCAACATTTTTGCAGACGACTCTCCAGTCAGAGAGTAAAATCAATATGGAGGGTCTGTTACAGCTCCATCCTGCAGTGTTCTTGGTTTTGACGTTCTTAGCTTTTGCATCTAGTGGTAAGTGATACAATAATTCTATCTTGTTTAAGTTATAACGTCATTAGTAGATAACAATGGCGTACAGGTGCGTAGAGAGAAAAGGGGCGAGATGGTATATTTTTAGGGTAAGAGATGTGTAAAAATGTGTAAAGGCAGAGTAAACTTAAAATATTCTAGAGGAGTGAAACTTCTCAAGGAATCTTCAGCCTGCTCCTTCAAGTACCGTCTTCCCTTCATAAACGTGGATTTTTTCATAAACTGCCAAAGGGGAAAAGGTCTCAATTGTTCTCACCCTTTCAAAGGACGTCACCTAACAAGGTCAAAGGAAAATAGATCAAACTTTTTGAAATTAAGACCCACCTGCCGAGTAATTAAAACCACCGTGGTAGATAGATTCCTATCTGATAAGGAAAGGTACCTTTTAAAGGAGGCTGAATTGATATAAAGAGCTAACAAGAATTTCAGTTCCTTTCTTTTTGATATTTGACACCGATCGGAGCAAAAGCACCAGTTAGCGTGTAGCCACAGTCTCTGTCAATGTGTATCTCACATTGTCAGAAATGATGCATCCCAATAGAGGAAGAAGAGTGGCAAATTGCGAAATTCATGTTCATTCAAAATGCCTTACATGCATGATGGTACGTGCTATCTTTGGTAAAGCTTCAAACTGATTATATGTTTACAAATTTAAATGTTTTCACGTCTGGTTGGGTGTAAGGGAAGGGTTATCGTCTAGTACAAGGGGTTTATTTCAGTTACATTTTCCTACGTGCTGAAATGCCAACAAATTCACCAGGAAAATTGAAACATGGACATAAGTCATCAGAAGGATTTCCCTAAAACTATGAGCTCTCATACCGTTCCATCACAAGTTTCATCAGACGAAAACCAACTTGTAAAATTAGAATGATAAAAGGAATAGATTTATAAGGATTAGAAAGCTTCTTTTCTTTGTAAGTGTATTAATGAAGCAGTCGTATATATGCTAGTGATAAGGAGTACCTACGAAGCGCGTGGATAGAAAAATTGTTAAAGGTTTTAATTGTAACGATAACACGTGTGCTTTACAGCCCACTAATAATGATCTTTCATTGCTACATAAACCGCCCCTGATGTTGAGTGTCTTTTAAAGAAATTTGGATTAAACGTTTATCTGAATAGATGTTTGAAGAGGTATATGCAGAACAAACCGGATATTATTATTCTGATAATGTACACCAGTCGTGGAGCGTGAATCGTACATAACTGTGCGCAAAGGGCGCTGGAAATTTACATTAAAAATCAATATCCATGATTCAAATTGCACTACGGCGGTTTTAGTTTTCTAACTCAATGAGTCTGTGACTAAGTCCAGTCTGAGGTAAAAAGTCTCTACTCCTCTATGTTTTCTATTTTGTACCAGTGTGGCTTAACAAGACAGGTGCTTTCTACTTCTTTTCCTTGCAATAAAACCTATTGTATCTCCCGGAAACCCTTATGCACAAGAATCACGGAGTATTGACAGATTGAACTGTTGGTGTATGCAGGAAAATGTAGGAATATCGGGTACATCCATTATTTGTTCAATAAAGACCTATCTCTGCAGAAGTACATAAGTTAAACGGCTTTGGTCACATTAAATTTTTGGGTTTAAAATCAATTGACACAGAATTTATGTGGAAGAAAGCGTCTTATTCTGTTAAAAGACTACGTATGATGAGTACAATGCACTCCTTTTACACGATCATCTCAAAAGAATACATGGAAATCCTGTAGATGCTGTAGATGGTTATGATTTACCGGAAGCATGTTTCCATTTTTCCGTTTTCCTTGTTCTCGTTTCGTTTCTACCTTAAAATCTCCATTTTCGTTTATTTTTACTTTCTTCTCTAATTTTTCTTTCCATTTTTGTTTTGTCGTCTTCCCTTTACTTCGTCCTTTTTTCTTCTTTGTGTTACCCGGGGGTGAGCCCCTAAGCAGCTACGCATGCGCTCCTGCAGAACAATGAGGATACGACAAGATATTTCATAACAATGAAGACACGATTTTTACGTTGGACAGTTGGACATTTTCTTTCTGTGACTTACTGTAAAAGCCTATTTGAATAAAGAAGTTGTTACTGATTTTTCTAGACATTTTTGTACTTGCTGGCAAGTACATATTGAAACCTCTTGAAGACACAAAGCTTAGACCTGTAAGGTTATTACTACATGATGGCTGATACAACGTTGTTACTAATATCAGTAACCAGGTGCAAGTGTATGCCCAATGGAATGCCATACCAGGACAATAAGAGCTCATTGTGCTACATTGCTCCTACCAACGGAAGTGAAGAGATGTGGTAGTAAGATGATTCTGAGCAAATCTGTGGTCTTTAGCTTTCCTGGCAAGTACTACGTAATTAGGACTATGTAATGGACTATTATCAAAACCTGTGCGGCAGCCGACCCTTATCTTTCCAAACAAGGAGGCCAGTAGGCCTAGCCTGGACTAGCCCTTGACCAGTGCCTTGTTGTTCCCGTTGCTCTCCTCCAACACAACCTTTCGCAAAGTGCACAAACTTTTCATATCTCCCGTCCATCATGTCCGGGACCTTTCATCATAAAAATATTTCCTCGCCAAACTTTTTTCCATCAACTCTCTTTTACAAGTTACACATGCAGATAATACTCTTACCCTGGCAAACATGTACTTCACGGATTGCAATTATAACCCGTATTAGGCTGGGACAACTGGACCGTCCTATGTGTAAATTATTGTTGTACATTTGCACAGATGTCGTACTTCTTACTTTCTCAGCGAGAGAGGGCCTCAACTTGGACTTCCTTATGCGTAACAGCTTGCAGCTCTGATCAATACCCCAGAATTGTATGTGTGGAGCAATGTAAGATTCACAAGTTGTATGCCTTACGGAGGAAATTTGAGCAGCAAAGTAGAGCAATCCTTATAATCAAATGTGTGTTTCCAACGGTGCACATGATATACTGAATTGCAAAATCAAAAAGAGTTTGACAGGCCAATGCTAAGTGGCAATGGATTTGAAAGTAATTTTACTGTTTGTTGTCCATCTACTGTTTCTCATATAGAAACGACAAGAGAACTGGCTGAGGGGGTCATTCAATGTTATCTTTCCCCAAAAAACTCCGTCATCTAGGAAAACGTATCTTTAATTAAAGGAAAATGTGCTTAATATGTTTATGATTGTTCCATATTGTTAGAAGAATCAGCGAAAATTGTATGCAATGCTAACGTAATCGATCATCATTACGTAACACCTTGAACTATTCAGAACAGGAGTGCGTTTAGATCTTTATACAAAAGTTTGCTCAACAGTGTTACGAAAAGAGGGTGTAAGCAAGAAGCTTTTAATTGGCTTCAGTTATCATTAGATGTATAATTTACAGGTCACAAAGAAAATATTCGTTAAATTTATAAATCATATGGACCGTCAATCCGGACGATTTAATCACATGAAAAGAGATAAAAGGTTCGATGGTCTGATGATGTTAGGATGGGTCTAAAATTGGAGAATCGGTGTTGCTGCCGGGGCCCATCCTGTACGACTGGCCTGCGGGGCCACAAAATGCTAAAATTCACACGAAGACAGACAAGAACGAAAACTACTCAGAGTAATTAAAATGTACAGTAGAACACTGAAACACCGATGAGAGCAACTGTCTCCTATTCGGGGCCCTAGACAGCAGCCCTAAAGGGCCCACTCAAAAATGGTAAAAACTCATATGAAGAGAAACAAGGAAGTTTCTATTTTGAGCTAACAGTCACATTTTTGGATTGATAAAAATGTCAATGACAGCAACTTTCTACTGTACGTTATTCCAGACAGCAGACCCAAAGGGCCCAGCTGGTGTCCTCATATGGTTTATTCATTTGAAGAGAGACAAGGATGAAACCAGCCTCGAATGACTACAAAACATTAATGACAGCCAATTTCTCCTGTACGTTATTCCAGAGAGCAGCCCAAAGGTTTATGCATAAGAAGAGAGACAGAAATGAAACTTAACTCCAATGACTACTCTAACATAGCAGAGCTCTGAAATAATAATGACAGCTACTTTCTCTCTTGTGTTTTCTCACACATCAGCCTAAAAGGTCCAAATTAAGTCCTAAATAATTTCATTCAAAATGAGAAAAAACCATGAAAGTGATACGGCTGCATAGTTGAACACTACGCTTATAAACGTGTATGATGAGCATTAGCGACGGAACCATTTAAGAACTGACAACCCCAGGCAAGTAAGCGTTCCTTAGATACCTAATTACTAAGGCGGAGTTACGAGGGGGAAGGCTAGGGAGGCACTTTCCCCGCTCTATTCTTCAGCTTGAAAAATAATACAAATAATAAAAAATGAGCGTAAAGAAGTGAGGCCAGAGAAATTATAAGGGATTTATCAAAAGCCTATTATGATTAAAGTTTGCAATGATAAATGAAGAAAAAAATTCATATTGAATATCATAAAATGCTCGGAATTATTTTCTCGGCGGGCTTTGCGCGCACCCCCAGACAAAACTGACTAATACACCTAAAAATTGTATGGTACCCTAATATTTCTTCCAATGCATCGGCGTCTCGCTACCCTGTTGTAACTTGAAACTCTGAAACAAGGATTACTGAAAGTAATAATGTACGTCGTAAAATGTGCCATGGTCCTTGTAAGCAAAGTCCCAACACTACCCATGTACAGGGAGTCGCAATTGTCTATATATATATATATATATATATATATATATATATATATATATATATATATATATATATATATATATATATATATATATATATATATATATATATATATATATATATAAATATATATATATATATATATATATATATATATATATATATATATATATATATATATATATATGAAAACTTCTGTGGATTTACCTTGTTATTACTTCCGGTAGGTCAGCTTAAATAAATTACTAATTTCCAAACCCTCGCAATACACCTCTCGCTGTCGTTCACTTTCCCCACCAGCTACCACCATCCTCAGCATATTTACTGATGGTTACTATCACATATTTGCCATCATCATAAGGAAAACATTTCATTAGCATTACAAATTACACTGGGGGAAGCAGGATTTTTCAAGAAATAATCCGCAAAAGCCGTCTAATTTGAGAAATGTTACTTGGCGGGGACCCTCAGTCCGCAGCATCCGGCTTGGCGCTTTCTGTCCTCGCGGTTGAAGGCTTCGTCGGGCAAAATCTTCAAGCTGCAGCCTCCAATGAAAATTACTTTAACTGCAGATGCCCTTGACCATGTTTACTTAAAAATACCCATAAAACATTTTATTGATTCTTTTTGAATTTCACGTAGTCTATAACCTTCAAAATCGACACAACCATATTATTCACACCAATAAAAATGTTGAGGGCGACTTTTCCCAGACCATCGACGAAACTGAAGCATGGCAGAAAGAATCGTAGAGCGGGATACAGGTTAGGATATCCTCTATGGAAAAAACAGACTCCTGGGGAAAGTATAAAAAAAAATTATACAATGAACAACACATTTAAAACAAAAGAAAAGCAATATGGGACAAAATAAAGGCCCAAGAGCTGTCTCAACGCTGTTTTCTTTGGCACACCTCCCGCCCACCCGTTTTAAATAATGTTTCGAGATCCGGCCTTACTTCCTGTAGAGTATTTTGCTTCTCCTAGCTCCGTAAAAATTTTTCTATTATCATTGAAACCATTATTGCCCCATGTTTGTACGCAGCGGAGGGGAAAGCCCCTGCCCCAGAAATTTTCAAGTTTTTTCTTCACCATCGATCTTTGTAAATTTACAGACTTTGTAAAGTTGCTCTTATTAATGCTTTAATGCTCTGCTTTGTTGGTGTAATCATTTTAGGTTGATTCCATCCTTGTCTCTCTTCACATGAATTGACCACATGAGGGCCCCGGCCCTTTGGGGCTGCTGCCTGGAATAACGTTCAGGAGAAAGTTGCTATCATTACTATTTTAGTGATCTGCTATGTTGGTGTAGTCATTCGAGGTTAGTTTCATCCTTGTCTCTCTCCATACGAATTAACCAAATGAGGGCCCTGGGCCCTTTGGGGCTGCTGTCAGGATTAACGTGCAGGTAAAAGTTGCTTTAATTAATGTTTTAGTGCTTTGCTATGATGGTTTAGCTATTCGAGGTTGGTTTCATCCTTGTCTCTCGTCATATGAATTAACCGTATGAGGGCCCTTGGCCCTTTGGGTCTCATGTTTTTTAGATAGCAAACAAGAGAAAACTTCTGTTATTGGCATTTTTGTCAATCCAAAAGTAACTGTTCGATGAAAAAAAGAAACTTCCTTGTTTCTCATCATATGGGCTTTTTCATTATTGGGTCGGCCCTTTAGGGCTGCTGTCCAGGACCTTGTACAGGAGACAGTTGCCCTCGTCGATGTTTTAGTGCTCTACCGTGTATTTTAATCAATCTGAGTAGTTTCCATCCTGCTGTTTAGAGCCCCGTACAGGAGAAAGTTGCCCTCATCAGTGTTCTCGTGTTCTATACCGTGCATTTTAATCATTCTGGGTAGTTTTCATCCTTGCCACTCTTCATGTAAACTTTAGCATTTTGGGTTCCCGCAGGCCAGTTGTACAGGAAAGGCCCCTGCACAGGGGCGTCAATCCGTATTCAAATGTGGGGGGAAGGGGGACATACATGACATAGCACAAACCAATCCCTTTGGTTTTGAAGAGGGGATGTCTTCCTAAAGGCCCTTTTCTTCTCCCCTCCCTCCTTATGATAACTGACGCCCTATTCTAATAAGAATTATCATTTCAAAGTTAACATGACCATCATAGATGGTCTGCCAGGTGAAATACACGGAGTCCACGGAATTACTTCAAGATGTTATTTTCACCATGTCCCAAAATAGCTGAAACAACGCTTCGCAGTGTGGATCATTGTCGGAGATTATGGCCCCGACCAGGCCCGTTGCTAGGGTGACATGTTTTTGGGTGTGAAGGTCCCAAATTCCGACTGGCTGGATGTTTTTTTCCAACTGAGTGGAGGCGTGTAAATTGCACTTTGTGTTTATGTGTTTCGCGTTTTGTATGCAGCAGTGGGGATCCTTCCTTTGTCACTACATAAATGGATCGTCCTGGGGGAGGAGTTTAAGGGGAGGGGGCGTCTCCCTTTTGAGAAATTTTTGTTAATTTAAGGCTGCTTAGGTGCAAAATGGTGCCATCTTTGGGATATTTTTGGAGCTGATCGTAGTACAGCAAAGTTGTGAAGGACTACCAAGGGCGTTTTCAAAATGCTTTTTAGTCGTAAGTGTATTAACAATCACCATCTCTACCGATAATGGCTTCGGCGAAGCGCTCGATAAAAATTTTTGAAAAATTTTTACGGCAACAACGTACTTTCAACCTTTCACAGCATGCTACAAATTAGACTGAATGCAGTGGCATACCCAGGATTTCTCTCGGGGGTGGGGGGTGGGGCATGCAGTATGTTGTGTGACTACCGGCCTGGGGGAGGGGTCTAAGGGGAGGGGTGTCCCCTCCCCTTTGAAATGTTTTGAAAAATTAGGTGTCCTTACATGCAATCTGGTGCCACATATGATACCTTTTGAAGTAAAGTTTGTGTTAAAAAATTTAAGTGTTTTTAGGAACTAAAAAATAGGCATCAGTAAAGAGGGCATAAAAACTTTACGTATTTTTAGGAATAAAAAAATAGGCATCATTGAGGGGGGATGACCTAATGGGGTGTCCCCCTCCCCTTTGAAAAATTTTGAAAAATTTGTGTCCTTACATGCAATCTGGTGCCAAATATGCTACCTTTTGAAGTAAATTTGTGTTAAAAATATACGTATTTTTAGGAACTTAAATAATATCGGAATAAGTGAGGGGGCATGGCCGAATGGCCGTCCCCTCTGCGTACGCCACTGATTGAATGATCCCATATCGATGCGAGGCCCCTTTAGATGTTTGGAGATGTATGTCTGTTTTTGAAGAGTGTTGTGATCAGAATAGATCCATGTATAATTACCTTTTTAATGGTCATGAGAAGCAGTGCAAACCGTGACGGATGCGCGGGAAGCGCGCCGAAATTTTGTCATTAAATAAGATTTCCCTGACGAAGTCTGCATTCACAATCGGCATCGAGACACTTAACAATTGCCCAACAATCCTACATGTCACTCAAAAAGCCAGTCAAATAGAGCCACGACACTACTCTTTTACGCAAATGTGGGAGGGGGGACATTTCATATTGTGTCCCCCACCCATCGAAATGTGGGGGGACTTGTCCCCCTGTCCCCCCAGGATTGACGCCCATGCCCCGTCAGCAACACCGATTCTTCAATTTTGGAAACATCCTAGCATCATCAGATCATCAAACCGTCTATTTTTGTGTGTCTAAATGGTCGGGGCTGATAGTCTAAAAGCCCTGACTAATGGTTGGTAGAGTTTATGATTGGTTATATTACTTGGTAAGAAAGTTGATGGCGACAGGGATTGCACTAGTTTTCTAAAAGAAATTTAAACTTCTGAAGCTGTTGTCTTAGAGAAAATGCTAATGGGACAATATGACTTGAGGTATACAGAAAGAGACAATAACGAGCTAACTACACACCAATACGCGCAAAGCGCAAAGCGGGCCACGACTGCGGGTGATGGGGATATTTTGGTCCCCCCAAAATTTCGTTGATGAGGGAGGGACAGTCTTTCGCCCCAAATATCAGGTCATTGATCATCACATTTGCTAGCATTGTGGGTGTGTGATAGAGCTGTCCCCTACAGCTAAAATCCCGGGTTGGCAGGCACAACACAGGAAAAGGGGATTAGTGTGCTTGACTGCTTTTGTTTGTTTTGTGGTTTCCTTGCTGCTCTTGTTCTGGCAAGTTGAGCAAACTCCTCCACATGTGCAAGCAAGCAGCATTGAGAGAACTTGATATGCATGAGTGATTTCAACAATGGTCTAGTTTAAGGATGACAAAAGATGCAGTTTACACTAGTTAGATGGCAAGCACCAAGTAATTACTCACTTGGATGCACATTGGGCTGATAGAGCTGAGATTCATTACCTTGTGTTGATACAAGAGATAAGCTGTGGTCAGCTTCTTGATAACTTTGGGCTAAAAGAGAATTCATCATGTTGTAAAAAAGTGATTTTCACATAATTTGACCTTTGACCTTTACTTCCGGAAGGCATTGTAGTACCGGGGTTCTACCTAGGGCACCTTCCCACCAAGTTTGAAGAAAATCGGCTTTCACCGTTTAGGGGATATTAACAAAACAAAATTGGACACGTGCTTAAGGGCGGGCTGCGCTCCAAGGCAGACACGTGCAGCCGCGCGTGATTTCTTTTTGCAGTGACCGAATTTTCGGGCAGATACGCCAGTTTCGAGTTCCGCGTGAGCTAGGAAAGACGTGAGAAGAGCGGAGCCCTCGTCCACTGTGCCGGTACCCACTAAGGCCACGTTGGTGAGTGCCTTCACACACACACACACCCACACACACACACCCATACTCACCCTCGCTTCCTTAGCGGTACGCGGGAAATGTCCCTGTAAGGAATTCGCGGGAATTCCCCAGCAGCTGAGCTGCCAGGTTACTAGGCGAGTAGACGGGATCGCTTGAGGGCGGGCTGCGCTGCCAGGCAGGCACGTGCAGGCTCTCGTGACTTCTCATTGGAGCGACGGAATTTTCGGGCAGCTACGCCAGTTTCGAGCTCCGCGTGAGCTAGGAAAGAAGTGCGAGAGCGCAGCTCTCGCCGGCTGTACCGTGTCCTGTTAAGGACATGTTGCTGAGTGCACATACACGGATACGCTTTGACACCTCCTTCAGTTATGGACTTCTGGTCACACTGGGGGTACCTCACCATGGGTTAGCCCCTTAGACTAGTAACTTGGGAAAATTAACTGTTATCATGGCAACCGTTGCTATTTTAGCTGGTACTGCCTTATATAGCCCAACAGGCCAAGTAACTACAATATCTCATCCTCCTCACCGAGCGATGAGATAATAAAGACAATTTATACCCCCCCCCCCAAGAAAAAATAACGAAAACGCCCCACATCTCAAAGTAGTGCTACGGTGATGTACGCCGTGTTTTCAATACGTGAAATCTTTTCTAGTAAAGACAAGAACAGCTCAATATTGACTCAGAAAGCCTCACAGCACATATTAAGGTTAAGCCACTGTGATATAGTGAACATGTTAACCATGAATGAACATAAACTCTATTATTCATTTTTTGAAAAACACTTATTGATTACCGACTCAAATATTTATTTTAATTTGATGCATTTGTAAGGCCTTATAAAATGCTCCCTAGCATAATTCAATTTGAGTTGATTTAAATTGTCATGTAGTCACTTTATAGAAAACTAATGAAAATTCAATAAAAGACAGTGTTTGCCCACGTTTGACAATTTTTGAGTAAAAATATGATTTTGTGATTTTCATGTATTTCATATTAGAAATAGTTCCACTACCAGAAAAACTGAATCTTAGTTGATTGCACCTTTAGTTTGGTCAATAATGACAAACTGAAGTTTAAAAAAAACTAAAAACAAAAAGGCATGACATTCTCTAGTAAAAGATGCCAAATATTTCAAACTAAAGTTATAATAATAAGCTAATTTTATGTGGGATTTCCACACGTTATGTTATAAATGGTTTTTAAAGCATAAGGACAATAGAAAATTAACTCAAGAATCCTTATAGCATATCATTACATGTGTACGTGCATACCATCTTGTTCACAAAACAGCACAAAATTTATAATTTATGTCAAAAAGAACAGCCATAAATATGGTTGCATTACGTAATTAAATACCAGCTACGAAGGAGTTCACTGAAGTAGGATTTAAGATCGACTTGACTTGTTTTGAGACTTGTGAAGTAACAATTACACAGGGGCGTGCCAGGTGGGTGCAATTTCTCTCGTCGACAACTGTCTCACTTTCGCCATGTAGCCTTAGCGTATACAAACATCTTTACATTGATCATTTTTCCACCCTTATTTACCTGTTTTTGTTTTCATAACGGGCAGATTCTTCATTACCGGCTCAAGATTTAAGGCGCATTTCACAGGATTGTTGTTGTTTCAGTTTTTTCAACAATTTTGTTTCAAACAAGGGCGTCACTACCAGGTTGTGGGGTTGCTACACCCTAAGAACTTTTCAAACCGTCGTCTGTTGGTAAAATTTTGTGATCTGTTGGCAAAATGTACTTGCCCTTCATACACTATTTAGTTTGTGAGAAAAGGTCTAACGTGGGCTACAGAAATGTTTGGAAACGTTATGATTGCAACGTTTTGTTACAAATAAAATAGGGTCATGTGGTAAATATTATTTTTGGATGCATTTTACAGCATTAGGCAACTGTTCTGTTTTTGCAAATTATAACGCTATATCTTGTTTGGACAGTAATTGCCTCTTTCCCGGGTCATTTGATGAAATTCCGACTGTCAGGAAGACAAAAGTACCGTGGCATTTTTATCATGGAATAAACAGCCGGTCACACACTACAAAAATGAAGCCCTTTGGGTTGTGATGCAACTCAACGTGACTGACTGTCGGTGGAGTTTTGTGCAGTGGTCAATCAGTTACGTCTGGTATCGGTCGGATTGCTCGTTAACCACGTAATACACTACCTGGGTGGACGTTCACCGATCATACGTGGGGGCCACCATGTTGACTTTCTTCACCCATCGCCTGATTTTCCAATACATCTTATTGGCTGATAGATAAAAATCAGGTTGTATCTTAGTCTAGGAGAAACGCGTAATACCAAGGCCAGACTTAACTGTATCGACATGTGTGGCCACTGACACCACTATGTATTTATATATATATATATATATATATATATATATATATATATAGAAAGTATAAACAAAAATAATAGCAAGAAACACAACTTTTGCTGTTGGGAGTACATTGTTTAGGTACGTTGAACTTTCTTATTCTCGTTATATATATATATATATATATATATATATATATATATATATATATATATATATATATATATATATATATATATATATATATATATATATATTGAAGGAGATGGTTCCGGACTTGCCAATGCTGGCTTTTAGTCAGCCTCCTAATCTGAAAAAATTCTCGTACGTGCTACAGTAAATAAAAGGAATTCAAATTTAGGAATGAGTAAACACTGTAAGAAGAGTTGTAGACTTTGTAAAGACTTGGTTAATTGTACGGCTGTGCGTAGCAACTCCACGGGTAAATATTTTAAGATAAAGGTAAAGGATGTAGATTGCTCTGCTACGTGGGTTGTTTATTGTATTTATTGCCCGCAGTGTGGCCTACAATATGTGGGTATGACGGGTAACCTTAAGGAAAGGATGGCTAACCATCGTAGTGCACTCCAGCGGGTGGTGAGGGAGGGGGTGGTGATTTAGGGTCGGTTTTCTTCAGATCTTGCACCAAGTTGTATACCAACCTGGCTTCTCATTCTCCGGATCATTTTAAAGTCATATTGCTTCAGACTATGGCCCCACCTTTTATACCTCCTTTTGCGACAAGCGAACAGAAAGAACAACTTTTGATTCATTCCAGGGAAAAACTGAAACACCTTGAAAATATTTGGATGTGGAACAATCTTTGCAAGGTCTCACCCAGGGGTTTAAATGTTAACGATGGCTTTGATAGCCAAAATAAGAAACCTAGATGTAGAGCTCGCTGAGCTTTTTGGCTCATACTTTTTTATCGATTCCATTAGGCCCTTTTTTCAACATTTGCTTTAGCGGTATTCTTTTGGACTTTGACGCGTAGCTTTGAGGCTATTATGGTTCATTGGTTTTCGCACTTTGCTTGTTTGCAGCCTTTTCTTTGCCTTTGGGCCGTTCACGTCATTATCTTCATTACGTGGCTGTTACTTGTTAAAGGCACTGTTGTGCCGAAAATTTGTATTAAACTTCCTGATTCGGAAATATATTATGGTGGTGTTCAATATATGTTTCACTGAAGGCTTACATATATATATATATATATATATATATATATATATCTATATATATATATATATATATATATTTCTATTAATACCCTATTAGGGAGACAAATTCCAGTTATAATTGGTATAGTAAGGAGACATTTTCACTAGGGAGACAAATTCATGTCTCCCTAATTCTTTGCACCATTATTTAAACCCCTTCTCTACATTCTTTCTAAAAGATTTTTATTTCTATGGTAGCGTATTAGCGCCCTCTTTATTATGCCACTGTGTATGCTGCATAAATACATCATAGGTGCTGTTATTTACCATAGAAATACAGGTGTGTTATGTGTTGCATGTAATTTGTATGTAGTATAGGGAGACAAATAAGTATTGCGAAATACTTTATAATATTTTGTTTATTTAATTAAACCTTTTGTGTAAAAGATACAGTTAAAACAAACGTACCATAAGTTAAAGGCATTCATTAAGAATTATTGGTATTTTTGTATGAATATTTGTATGCCTAGATATGGAAATATATTAAATTTTATGAATATAACCGATTGTCTCCCTAAGGAAGGATTTTATCCCAATGTCTCCCAAATGTTTAATTTAGTGTTATATATATATATATATATATATATATATATATATATATAACCTGGTAACAGGAGAGAAAAAGTGAGTGCGGCAGTATTTGTACCTTGTTCTACGTCTAAAACCACAAGTGTCACAATGGCCAAGTGGTTAAGGCGCTTGCCCGGTACGCGAGAGACCCGGGTTCAATTCCTGGTTGTGACTTGATTTTTCTCTCTGAATTTATTTCTTCTGTACTTTCCCTTGTGTGAAAAGGCTATGCCAGCACGTGGGATTGATTTCAACTTCATGATCGAACACCAAACATATATATATATATATATATCAAACATGTTAGATATGCCAGACATGTATGTCATTAGGGGTCGCGAAGAGTACTGGCTGTCAGATAGCAAGTTGGGACCGACGGTCGGGTCGGGAATAAAATTTGGGGCAACACTAACGTCACCCGCCCGCCCATAGGCGTAGGAGCCAAAGTTGATGGGGGGGGGGGGGGGGCTGGAACGACTTGCCCGAAAAATATACCCCAAAATTTTTCCGCGCTCTCCACGCACAGTCGACTTGTTAAAATGTACATATCGTATGGGCATTCATTGTTTATCACACCACATGCCAACAACATACAACAATTTGCCTTGTTTCTACCTTCTTTATTGGTTTTAATTTGGCGGAAGTCGTTGATCGCCGGCCTGTGGGGAGGGGTCTATAGGGTAGGGAACCCCTTTGAAAATATTTTAAAAATTAGGTGTCCTTACATACAATCTGGTGCCACATATGCTACCTCTGAAGTAAAATTTGTGTCAAAACATTTAAGTATTTTAGGTACTAAAAAGATCGGCATTACCCCCTCCTCTTGTAAAATTTTTGAGAAATTAGGTGTTCTTACATGCAATCTGGTTCCACATATGCTACCTCTGAAGTAAAGTTTGTTAAAAAATGTACGTATTTTAGGTAGAAAAAAATCAGCATCATTGAGGGTGGGGCATGGCGATATGGCCCCTTAAATACACCACTGATAATCATAACATAAGTTTAACCATTAAAAAACACACGGATGAATTAATACGGAATATATTGGTGCTGGTGCAATTCACATCAGAATTTCATATTAATTACCAAGGAAGTTTTCAAATTTTTAATACCCTTTAGCTACATCATAGCATTATTTTTCTTTCAGTAGGTGCCCGAAAAATTCTCAGCGTTTTGCCCGAATTTTCACAAAAATTTTTGGTTGGGGGCTGCAGCCCCCAAGCCCCCCGCCTCCTACGCCTATGCACCTGACACCCGACTGGTTTTCAACCGCAGAGTCGGTACAGTGCATGCCAGTTTAAAATGAGTGTTTTCCACTTATTCACCTTGTGAAGACACAACCCGTTCATGTATGCTGTAAACACTTGAAAGTGAGTTCATTTTCTAGTGCAATGATTGCGAAGGAGGTTCGCTTTCCGAATGATTTGTCATACCTTTGTTGAAGTAGCCTATGCCAAAACAACAAGTTACAGTCCCATCTGCTCTACTTCAAAGTCTACGGTTTCTGCCGCAAAAGAGTTTTGTATGTTAATAGGGTGCATACATAATTCGCGAAGGTAGGGGGACCATGGCCTCCAAACCAAAGACTGGGAGCAAACCAATCATCACTCCTGAAATAATAGAAGTAATTATCAAATAATGAAAATTAGGAGAGTTGTAACAGGATAGACTGCTTTTTTAAAATGATGTAAAACGTGTCGGAATATCTTTAAAATGCTATTTTGGCACCCTTGGTAAGATCCCCTTCCCCGAAAGCTAACTGTTAAATTATTAATTTAATTTAATTTAATTTAATTTAATTTAATTTAATTTAATTTAATTTAATTTAATTTAATTTAATTTAATTTAATTTAATTTAATTTAATTTAATTTAATTTAATTTAATTTAATTTAATTTAATTTAATTTAATTTAATTTAATTTAATTTAATTTAATTTAATTTAATTTAATTTAAGTTAATTTAATTTAATTTAATTTAATTTAATTTAATTTAATTTAATTTAATTTAATTTAATTTAATTTAATTTAATTTAATTTAATTTAATTTAATTTAATTTAATTTAATTTAATTTAATTTAATTTAATTTAATTTAATTTAATTTAATTTAATTTAATTTAATTTAATTTAATTTTTTTTTTCCTCTTTATTGTTCTTTCAATCAATTTTTGTCATGAAATTAAGGTTAAGTACACTGCATAGCACATATATAACAAAGTAAGCAGACATTTCAAATAAAGGTTGAATGATAAATGTAAGGCAATGCTCTTTTGGAAAGAATGAGTAAAAAAAAAAAAAAATTGTGCATACTTAAGAATTTCAAAGAAAGTCAAAGATACAAAAAGCGAAAAATTGTTTTATAAATCTGGCAAAATTCACTGTATTAATTTAATTTAATTTAATTTAATTAGGCCTTACTTGCATAATTGTCAAATCCTGTGCAACCTCTATGACTGTCCAGCCTCCCAACCCTCAAACCTGCTGACCTGTACATCATGAAGAAATTGACTGTTTCCATGTTCAGTGGTGGGGTTTTTGCGGGCAGATACGCTTTTTCCTAATCTACACATTTTTTTGTAAATACTCAGAGCCTCCAGGGGCTTCTCCTTGGTCCACCATGGGGGACACTACTAAAATAGGGTCGTAGGGTGGGCCCAGCCTCTGAAACCCATGCCGAAGATAGCATTGAGCACTCATTTCTACAACACTACTGGTGGGACCAAATCGATCTTGACTCTGTAACAGTCAAATAAAATCGAAGGCGATGAGGTCGAATTGACATTTTCTCACGTATAACTACATTTTCCAATTAAGACTGTATTTATACTATACTACAAACTGAAACTGTACAGAGGGTCTTTATTTTCTTTGTTTTTTGCATCTTTATCTGGTCACCATTGACCAGAGTGAAGGTGAAATCGACTAAAAGTCGTGTTTTTCTAGAAAAATGAGAAATACATCAAAATCACTTAAATAAGATTTTTGCCAAAACCGGTCAGAAATGGGCAACAGTGATTTTTATTGCTTTCTATTGGTTTTCTGCACATGAACTGCAAGATAATTCAGATCAACTCAACTTCAATTGTGCTAGTAGCTGGCATTTAACTAGGCAATACAAATGTATCAAGTATGATAAATACTCTTTTTGGAAAAAGTTATCAATTTCATGATTTTAAGAAATAAATAATGGGATTTTTATATCTTCAATGTCAAAATGTTCACTTTATTGCGTTGGTTTTAGTAGAAAATTGTAATGTGCTGCCTTTTGAGTCAATTTTAAACTGTTCCTGTTCTCATTAAGAAATATTTGTCACAAGGAAAATAACCTACATCAACTTATCTTTTGTTGTTTCTTGCTACGGTACGGTCATTTGCTAATATCGAACAAACTAGGTTTCAAATTGAATTAGTATTTTCTTGATAGTAAATTATTTGAGAATATGAATTGCATCAAAATCATGAAGAAAATATTTTGGCCCAAAATGGCTAAAAATGGCACAGAAATTGTCCGTCTCTAACCCACCAATCACCATTTTCTTGGAGAAATATTCCGATGGGACACTCTGCCCAGTGCCAGCAATCCTCTTTACGAAGAAACGCCCTGACAAGTGTCAGGGCCCTGCTTATCCCAGAAAGTGATCTATACCGCGGAGAACGAATCGCAAAGAGGATATTTACGAGATTATTTACTTTAGATATAAGGATGAGTGGACACCACAGCTTGTGCATGTAAATGTATACAGTTTCAATATTTCGTAATAGGTGATGAGTCATGTGAACGATACTCGCGGAAGCAAAATCTTTCAGAAAAGTGTCCTGATTGAAAGACATGTTGCATGATATCCCTTAACATCAATGAAAACTTGTATTGCATCATTTGGAAGAGAATGTAAAGGTTTCTCTAAGCTAGACTGGTATGAAAACACAGACTGTTGATAGCACCGATATAACACTGACTACCCCTCGTCAGACACTGGTTATTGTCATTAAAGATGGGTGGTTATTGTCACTAAAGCCGAACGCACACATACGACAGAAAACGCGAAACACGAACAGAAAACACGTTTGGTGTTTTCTAACTTCCATGTGCGTTGGACAAAAAGAGAAAACAGCGTTTTGCCGAACAAGCACTTATATCGAGGAGCAAGTGTTTAGCTTATCAAGTGTTTCTGTCTCCCGTGTCGTTGCATGTTTGACGTTTCGCGAAACAATTATGCAAGTTACAACCAACCACCGATGGAGTTGAGGTGGGGATTAAAAGAAAGACTTTGCACAACACCATTACACCCTGCAGTGGAATGATATTGTGCTGCAAAGGCTTTCATTAAAAGCCCTCCTTACTCCATACCTCCCACAAACTGTCGCCCATGTTGGAGCTTCGGATAGCTCGCCAGAAGCTTCGCCCTTTATGGGTTAACTATCTGACGCTACCCATGCTTAAAGATTCTTCTTATACTTAGTAGTCAGCATCGGCGGAGGAGAAACCGTACTTTCTGCAAGCTCGTGACCAAGGGAGACCTAGGGGAGACCACCCTTTATAGTTGCACCCTTCTAGAAAATAAAACCAAAATAGAATTACCTCAAAGCATCTTTTGTATATCCTCCCACACTTAAAACTCTTGGCTACGCCAACACCCATAAACCCAGAACCATGTTTCTTGTATTCCTATCTCTCTCACCTTAATTGAGAACATGATAAGCACTAACACTGTACCCAAACTATAAATAGATCGAAAAATCACTTTCCTGTAAATACTGGTTTTAGGTGGAAAAATGTTTTCCCTTTTGTGGAATAAGCTTGCTCTTCTAGTCAATGACGAGTGTAACTTGATTTCATTTTACTGGCTTATTTGGCTTAGGTAAAGAAAGCTGTGAATCACCACAATATGTTGCAATCGGAACACGTGGGACAATCAAGTGTGACTTTCCAAACGCTGATTATTTCGGCATATTTTGGTTTAACTCCAAGGAATATTCTAGCACTTGGCAGATAATATCTTTAAAGTCATCCCAAAAGGAAGGAAAGGGCTATGACTCTGGCGAATTCGATATTGATCCAGACGGTTCATTGATTATAAAAAACGTCACAATGGAAAACGACCATTTCTTCTCTGTTAGAATAATTAAAACTACGGACGAAATGCCTATTTCCATTAATGTGCTCGTTGTTGTAAAAGGTGAGTAGAACTATTTAATTTTGCCATGATATATCAATCCTTTCATTAAACCTTTCATTTTTAGATTTACACATTAAAATGTTTTCTCTAAGAATAGGATGCTTTTGATGTATGAACACTGGCTGGAAAATAGTCAGTTAAAGCTTAAACAAATTGTACATATATCCATGTGTTTCATTATGCCGTATATATATAAATATATATATATATATATATATATATATATATACATATATATATATACATATATATAACAAATAATAAAACACATTCCAAAGATGACATAATAAGAGCACAGATATGATAAAAACAGCGTATATTTCGGACACTCCTGTGTCCTTCCTCAGCGCAAATGGCAAGTGAAAAATTACAGCATTTTTCAAACTTAACGGTAAAACAAGTACAAACCAAAACAAATGATAGACAAGCAGTCTATCATTTGCTTGTCTATCATTTGTTTTGGTTTGTACTTGTTTTACCGTTAAGTTTGAAAAATGCTGTAATTTTTCACTTGCCATTTTGCGCTGAGGAAGGACACAGGAGTGTCCGAAATATACGCTGTTTTTATCATATCTGTGCTCTTATTATGTCATCTTTGGAATGTGTTTTATTATGTGTTATATATATATATATATATATATATATATATATATATATATATATATATATATATATATATACGCGTCCATTAACATAAAAAACTTTTTTCTTGAAATGTCCTTCATTTATAGATGCGAAAGAGAGGTAAAGTTTTATCCTTTAAATATGTATCCATATCCGTATCAGTCAGCCACATTGAACATCATTTCAATAAACTAAGTGACAGATGAGCCAGTAAAATAACTATTATGGTTGTCTTACATTTTGTGCAATCTTACTTGAAGTCACACTGCTTGTAGTAGAGCCCATGGTCATCAGTCTTTATCCATTTTTATTTGCTGTTCTCTCCTTGCTTTTGTAAAGCTTAATTTAATTAGGTCACATACTTTTTTCATTCATTAAACATTCTGCTGGAGAGAAGCATTGGTGGTAGCTGCATTACTTGAAAACAAGTGTAACTTGCCTTTTTGATAGGAAATTAGTGATTTAGTTACCAAAGCTGTTTGCAATGTCACATCAGTGTCTTCTTAGTTCCTTATTGCAACCTTGGGTACTTAAGCAGAGAATTGTTACTTGGAAAGAGATACATCGCTTTAAAGTGAAGTTTTCATCGCCAAGGTCATACAATAATTTGTCTGTAATATCTTTCTTGGCAGTTCGATTAGATTTACCCTGGATTAAGTTGTTCATACAACTCAGATATTTCGTCTGTTACATTTACAGTACGACTGGAGTTTTGCCGCTACTGCCATGGCATTTCCAAGTTACTAAGAAGTTAAAAAATATTTCATCTTTGGGCGTTTCATGGCGCGGATGAGAGTATGTCGATAAGGTTTTATGTTAAAGTTTGAACATGATTCTATACCCGGTCATTTCAGGAAACTAACGGAGAGTTTCCAGATTGTTGTGACAAAATTTAGACTTCTACCTTTGCAGCTATTTCTCTTGAGCTTCGCTCTTTAGGAAGGGAACAAACCTCATTAATGTTACTCAAGTTAACAGTCTTTTCGAGTTTTGTAGCACCTGCCCCTAAACTGGTGGCGACGTCAACCTACGCATTAAAGAAACATATGGAGTATACCGTAAATTAAATTTTCACTTCAATCTCTTCCCCAAAAAACAACTTCCTGGTCAAAGTAATAAGGACGTTAAGCACAGAAACAGTAGGGAAAACGTTGCGACTATACTGAGAGAGCTGAGTAGCCCTTTGACTACTAGTTAAAAGAAACCTTTGTTAACTTTAACCAGTGATTGGTTAATTTAACATTTTTTGTGCTTATGTTAATGAAACTGAAAAACATGTTTATTTAATTTGTTTTTGTTTTAAGTTTTTGTGCTGTATTGTTGTTAAAGCCCTTTTCCAATCATTGTATTGCAGTTGGACCTTGTGGTATAGTTTGAACTGCATTACGAAAAATTTTTCCATCATATACTTTTTCATATTGAAATTATCAGAAGGGGGCGCAACGTCTGTGAACTTGTGTTAACAATGTGCATTTAATTGTAGGTCTGAGTAGCCTTTCCGGGAAGCTTCAAGAAACGTTTTTAAAAGTTAGCTGAGAATAAGTGCCACTTAATTTGTATTCATTTTGTAAGAAATGTATACTTTAAATTTCTGGTATATTACAGAAATAGTTGCGATAACATAATCCTGATTGTCTTCTCTTTCACATCTGTTTTTTAAGTGAAACCTACCCAGGAATATCCAGTAATAGAACAATGTAAAGAACATCAGAGGATATGTTCAACGACGGCTGACCACCCCTTTCGATTAAGTTGCTACGTTTATAATGCAAGACCAGTCGTTCATCTTGCATTGGTCAAACGTACAACATTTGGCGATGAACAACTACATTTCGAAAAATCTTTTACAAAACAAAATATCTTCACGTCTTCAAGTGTTTATACAACTTTTACGAATAACGTGACTCATGTTTACGTTGTCTTCTCTTGCAAGGAGACGAGTTTTCCACCTCTACTCGCATTTAATGAATCACTCATTTTAGTACAAATGAATGATATTGATAACGTAAATCTGTTATCAAATGCCGTTCAAACTTTTGTGCAATGCGGCAAAGAGTTATTATTGATTTGTACCAATAGCAGTAGATTATTGTATATTTCTTGGAAGAAGGTCGTCATTGAGGAGCTGGTGGTTGTAGAACCCTTAATTGACACTTTGAACTCTGAAAAACGATACGATATCATTCACAAGGACAGATTTAAGAGAAGGAATGAAAATAACTTGGCCCTCAACAATGTGCAACAAAGTGATGAAGGAACATATGTCTGTCATTATGGTAATGGGTTCGAGGAGCAAGTGAAAACCTTCCTTGTAACTGTGTATGGTAAGTAATTATTTTTAGTGATTTAGTTATAGTGAAAATATTCAAGCACCAGTAGGTAAAAGCATTTTAGTGATTTACATCCCAAACACTTAAACAACAAAATATTGCCCACATTAAGATAGGAAAATCCATTTCATTAGATCTTCTAAAGTACTTCACATCCCAAAGTTTACTGGGGTAACGTCGATGAGTACACGATATTAAATTTTAGCTACGGTACTAATAACTCAATGAACAATAGCAACAACATCTTACCCCCACCCCATCCCTGACATGAGTTTACTTTCAAACTATGGAATAGACACGTTTCCTTTGCATCTTTCTTGTAAAAGTGTTACCAAATCCAGCATTGCCGATGGTTGACGGATGCCATACAGAAAATATCGTGTCTTATCGGTTTCTAGAGAGGGGTAATTGACATGCTCCCTAAAACGAATTCGTCCTCTTGTTAAACTCCAATGGACGGCCCTTCGTTCTTCAGCATTTCGTTAAAAGCAATAAAGGTGGCACATTTGATATGAATGGTTTGCCATTGTCGGATTTGAAAGGCTTGTCACTGTTGAGTGCAGTTCTATCAATAACGGATTGGATACATTCAGCCACTTGAAGACTCAACCTGACTTATTACTAGAAGGCAGGGAACTCTCTTATTACATATCATAGCCTATAATTCATAAATGAAAAAAAGGAACTTGTCAAATTGTCACCCGCATTACAATCCGGGTGACGTTTATTTGACATAATCATTATCCATTTTTATTGCTTTTAGTCTTTTTTTTTCAAAATGTCAGGTATTTACAGTATTGTTAAGGCAGCTCAATCTTTATTTCTGAGATTTTCATCGAACAAGTCGGTCTAAGACTTTCTTTAATTTCTGAAATTGCTCAAACCACCTTTTCCAAGTATAAGCTGACCGAGTGTAGTCATGAGCGGCTCGCCATAGGGGCACGGGGTGGCACTTGCCCCCCCCCCCAAAAAAAGTTTGCAAAGCATGGTCTTCAGTTTTCAAAAATAAAAATAATAAATAAAAACAACATGTAGTTCGAAATGGGTTAGGCCCTCCCTTTTCCTTGAGTGGGCTTAAAATTAAAGAAGTGAATAACTTTCCAATGCAATGCGAAGGTTAGACATTAATAAAGTGCTTTCAAAACGACATTTTTTCGGCGCGCTTCGCGCGCGTTTTCTCAGTTACTTGTTTGTAATCTGATTAGCTTAGGCATCATAATGTCATTTACAGGGTGCAACGGTAATGCTGGAGTTAAATGCCCATAGTTTTGCAGACACTTCAGAGCTTTCGGGGTCATTAGATACATAACCCATTAGCCGTGTTGATCATCATCCACGACTAAAAGCAGTTTTGCCAGGGTGTCACCTGGCCAGATTAGCATAGGTATCTGTCTACAAAAGGTTGTAATGGGCATGAAGTCTTAAAGTATTGTGTTTCCCATAGAAGGAGAGGTTTCCCTTCTCTTGTCCAAATTGACAGCGCCGTTGGCCCACGAGCGGTCTTATGACTGTCAAATGGCCTGTTATAAGCAAAAGGTTCTCCACCTCTGTGCTAAAGTATACCGTTTCAATTGATTTAAAATAAACACACCAAACAGTCAATGTAAGCTCAGTGTGATGAGACTTTTGACTAGTGGCCTAGCCATTTGTATAGAGGATGAGACGTCGTTCTGAGTTAGGGGAATTCCTCTCCTCCCCTTTAAAAAAAATTCGTTTCGGAACGGTACTGAGATCCAAAATACTTAGTGCTATCATTTCATCGTTTTCAAGTCTCTTCATGCTCGAAATTTTCGTTAGCTTAAGAAAACAATCCAGAAAACCAACATTTTATGGCTTCTTGGCAAAGCTGAAACATATTGTGACACAATGAAAGAAACAATAAAATATTTAAAGGTGGAGCTCATTTTATACAAATGGATCAAGCCGCTTTGCCCATTTCACCTGCCTCTTACTCCACCCCTATGGTAGTACGGTAGCGATCGGTTGATATGGTTGTATTTATTTTTTAAGAAGTCAGCTCATGACTAACTGCCTGAAATGGGTTTTGAAGAGCTTTTGAAAACTACATGGGCATCGCTGTAATACATAATAATAGCCATACTCCCATAAGCGTAGGAGGCGGGGGGCTGGGGGCAACAAAATATTCTTGTGAAAATTCGGGCAATATTCTGAGAATTTTTCGGGCACCTACTGAAAGAAAAATAATGCAATTATGTAGTTTAACTGAAATCGATGCTTTAAAATAACTTCCTTGGTAATTAAAGTATAGTCCTGATTTGGATTGCACCATCACCTATATATTCGGTATTAATTCACCAGTATGTTTTTAATGGTTAAACTTATATATTATGATTATCAGTGGTGTATTTGAGGAGCAATTAGGCCATGCCCCCGTCACTGACGCCGATTTTTTTTAGTACCTAAAATAAAACACAAAATTTTACTTCAAAGGTAGCATATGTGGCACCAGATTGCATGTAAGGATACCTAATTTTTGAAAAATTTTCAACGGTTAGGGGGTGATGCCTATTTTTTCTTTTAGTACCTAAAATACGGCCCCCTGTGGACTGGGGGTTGTAGAATATGCCCACGGTGTTCCCTGCCTGTCGTAAGAGGCGACTAAAGGGGAGGACTTGAACCGTATTTATCTTGCTGACACCATATAACACATTCGTGTTGGTGTGTCGTTAAATCTTAACTAACTAACTAACTAACCTAAAATACGTACGGTAAATTTTTTAACACAAATTTTACTTCAAAGGTAGCATATGTGGCACCAGATTGCATGTATGGACACCTAATTTTTCAAAAAATTTTCAAAGGGGAGGGGGACAACCCCTCCCGACCCCTCCCCCCAGGCCGTCGGTCACACAACATAGTGCCTGCTCCATCCCCATGAGAGAATTCTTGGCCACACCACTAATTATTATCATCATTATTGTAGCGACTTCCTCCAGAATTATAACCAATATGGAATAGGTAGTAACGTAGCAAATTATTGTATGTAACTGGCAGGCGGTGTGATAACGGATGCATGCCTATATGATATGTACATTAACATTTTGAACGCGCGCGGAAATTTTTGTTTCTATTTTTCGGGCAGATCGTTACAGCCCCCCCCCCCATCAACTTGGGCCCCTACGCCTATGAATACTCCTATTAAGGCTATTGTACTATCCAGAGCTGACCATTAATATTGCTGGGGGTCTTCCGAACCTCCCTGAATACGGACTTGAGTCCCCCCCCCCCTAACAAAATTTCTAAGAGCCGCCCATGAGTGTAATACTATCCTCTTTTCAGCTATTCAAGGATTATCTTATATTGATGTGTTTATCCTGTGTTTACTTTCACATTACAGCCGTTGAGTATTATCAGTACATTATATGTGTAAACTGCACGTGCAGAACGTTTTCCCGGCCATTGTTATCGAAGCACAAATTAGATACAATAAATTGCATTCATTATTTTAGATGTTAGAAATGGGTGCTAGCAGAGGGATTGGGAAATAAATTTTGTATTGTATAAGTGAAAATCAAAATGCCATTTCTTACCGGTAATTTCTTTCTGAAAATTGTTTTGGCATGATGTAATATTTAACCATAAAATGAAAAGTAGGTTGAGTAAGCGTAATCATAGTGCACAAAGGTTCTGTAGAAGTAATTGTGTAAGTCTGTTCCCAATAAAGTATGAGCAGGAGATCAATTTTAAGTTGGGAGCGCTGTCGTTCCCCAGATCAGACTTCGAGAGCTTGATCGCCTTTACGAAAAGGACCAGGCCCCAAGGATGAAATTAATAAAAATTGGAAACACAACGGCTGATCAAAGCCACCTGAGATCAAATCCCAAGTGATACATAGGTAAAAAAATGACCTGCAGACGTCAACACAATGGTACAACTTCCTGACGCTTGAACCGGGGAAGGCGTTCAAGCCTTCAGCAGGTTCAAATGGGAGCACTTTTGTGACTGGCAACAACATCTTTTTACTGAGTTGCCATTGGGGAATCGACATCGGGGGATAAAGTGGAAACCCAGCCTTTATTATCATCAGGAATACATGTATTGGTAAAAAGGGAACAAGAGGCCTACTGCAAAGTGGTATTTCTGTGATGAGCTGAGCCAATCATTATGGATGGGAGTGGTCTAAAATTCATGAATGTATGGAAATATTTAACATATTTGACCCCCTCCCGGCCGTCAAAATTTGTCGCGTTCCCTTCCTCAGATATTGCAACCTTTTTCTAAATATGATAGAAGAAAAATGTTTACCATGCCGATTTGCCCTACTTGTCAACAGAGGAAGCTGATAAAGTCACAACTGTTGAGAATCGAGTGAAGCATAGGAAAGTGGTCACAAAAAGTATCTTGGAGACAATTGAGACAGTAATTATTTTTTCTTCTGTTGCAATGGGAATTATCTTTGCAGGTAAGAAAGTGTCAACTATCCTATTTTGGCAGTATAGAAAAATTAAATGATGTTTTACATTAGTTATTCCTAACCTTAAAGAGTAAAACTTACTAAATTTTCTGCTTGCAAATACAAACTGCTACTGCATACACGACCTCTCACGAGGTTTGAAAGGTACGTGAACATGTAGTTGGAACAGCCATATTAACTCGACAGTGATAGATTAGGGTCCCCCGATGAAGAATCCGTTTCATTTGTTTGAAAATCGTTTACACTTTCAAGATACATTTCTTCAAAGTTTGACTATTTCTGAAATTCTCATTATTTTTATGCTAGAATAGTGATGTGGAGATTGCAGAGTGTCTATATTTCTAAGTACTTTATAAGTTATCTGTTATTTACCTACTAGCTAGTCTCTGATTCGGTGGGTAATGTAGGAATTTTCAAAGTAGTCAATAGCTTCTCTCAAGACACCCCTCACGCCATGCCAGTAATTGTCCTAGAAAAGAAAGTTAAATAAATATGATGGATTTTCACAGGAGTTGTGATTATTTTTTAAAGGTTTTAATGCTTCAAACGCCAAAAAGGCAGGTTTCGCATTTCATGTCCACAGACCTTCAAGTGAAAACATTTATTGCTACCTTCTAGATAAGTTTGTATCCCATTCTTTTTCATTTTTGTTTGGGGTGGAGAAGGGCACTAGGCATTAACCTATTATCAGTGCCTTGCGTAACAAGACTTAAAAATCATTCCAGCATCTTATATTTGATTCCAATGCCAGGTTTATAAACCTAACGTTTTTAGAGTTACCATGACGTTTCTTTGTGAGTTCTGCCGAATAGCATCTGTAAAATCATAGGCAGTACCATACTAGCAGTTAGTTCAAGTACCATTTCGTTGTAAGTAGATATGTCTCACCTAAATCAGACAGATAATTCAGTCTTTATGAAGTGTTACAGCAACTGGTAAAAGTTTAATTGTACGACTTTCTTATCTTGAAAGCAGTACAAAAATATGCTTTCTATATTTTATTTAATAATCTTATTTTTATACTTGTCAAGTGAATAAACGTCTTTCATGTAATGTAATTTTAACAAACCAATTTCATATTGTTACTGCATACCTGTATCAGTCTTCAAAAATGTTCTCTATGTTCCTGCACTTTACTCAATACAATGTTAATTTACACTTTACAGGCTGGTCCTGTATTAGAAACTGTAATTCATAAGTAAAGGGCATGTACTATACTATTTCATTAACGCTCTGTAATTTTCGTTTTACTTTAGAACAAAATTTAGTACAATGTACTTTACAAATTGCTGATTTTCTTTGCAAGTGCTTTTATCAATAACTCAACTCATCAGTCGGGTATTATCTGCATACAAAAGAAAACTTACATATAACACTTCACGTTTATTTTTTCGTGCTGTGATCACCTGTAAAGGTAAACAGATTTTCGGTCATCTACGGAAACAGCGTGGATCGAACGGAAGAACCAAGGAAGAGGTACGGACTCTTTTATAACTCGCTCGTAAATTGTTTTAAGTTTAGATCATATATAATATATATATATATATATATATATATATATATATATATATAGTATAGTAGACGTTAAGCAACAGGCCGGTTGACATTTTGAAGCAAGTATTCGATCTATTGCAAATATATAGCAAATGTGTACAATATACAGTGATACGAAATTTTCGAACACATCTGTGTTTTTCATCAGCGTATAACGACAGATGACTGAGAAAAGGCTAGCAATAAGAAATATTCAGAAGCAAAAGCTAGGCAGTCAGATTAATTGCGGATTGTGGAAGGTGTAATCACTGATTATCCCTAATCCCTATTCAGACCCGCGATGTGTGTATTGAGAGTTAGGACCCATTTGGTTTCAGAATTACGGCGGATCTGTTGAGAAGTAAAAGAAGAGCCCAACAGTATACATTTTAGATCGTTGAGGTCGTGACCGGGTTAGTTGTAATGTTGTCCAGCGGTAAAACCCTGGGTTTTGTCCCGGATAGTCTGCTTATGATTTTTAAACCTAAGACGGAATTTAGAGCCTGTTTCACCGACATAATTACCTCTATCACATCGTGTGCAAACCAATAGGTATACGACATTAGAACTGTCACATGTCAGGGGAGGGGGTCTTATTTTAGTTGTGGTACCCGGGGGAATAAAAGGAACATCAGTGATGATATGTTTGCATACCTGACAGCGTCGTTTGTTACATGTACGGTTGCCATGGGGGGCTGGGGGTTGGGGAAGCCTAGAAGAGGTGAGCAAAGATCGTAGGATGGGGGGTTGTCGCCTCGCACTAAGGGGAGGATCACTAAATAAATCCCGTATGCTGGGATCAAGCCGTAGGTACTTGAAGTCTTTGTCAAGGGGGCGTGAGAGTTTGGTTAATTTGTAATTAAATTCAGACACCATGGGGATTCGTTGGTGTAGTGTTTTAGAGCTGTATGTTTAAAGTTTATTTCTGTCGACTTTGGAGGCTTTGAAGGTTGCTTTCGTGATGACTTTGAGCGGATAATCACTACGAAGGAAATGGTTTATAAGTTTACCTATTTGTCTGTCATAATCAAGGGGATCAGAGCAAATTCTTTTGATACGTAAGCATTGACTGTATAAGATAGATTCCTTGAGGCTGGTGGGGTGACAGCTGTTGAAATTCAAGTAACTGTGGCTGTCAGTGGGTTTAGTATATAAAGAAGTGGATATGGAATTATTTGTAATACGTACTAATACATCCAAAAATGGGACTGAAGTGTCAGAATACTCCAAAGTAAATTTGATACTATGGTGGAAATTGTTAGCATACCTATTGAAATCGTGAAGGGAGTCGACGCCGTGGGTCCAGATGAAAAATATGTCGTCAATATATCTGCAGTAGTGATCCGGTTTAAGATGATAACCAGACAACAATTTCTGTTCTAGGGCATCCATAAAAACATTGGCATAGCTAGGGGCCAGTTTAGTCCCCATAGCTGTGCCCTGAATTTGGAGGAAGTGCCGTGAATTAAATTCAATATGGTTATGTGATAAGATAAAGCGTATAATACTGCAGATATCGCGGAGAAAATTTTCCTTGAAACCGCATTTACGTAAGAAATCTTCACATGCCTGCACTCCCTCAACATGGGGGATATTTGAATACAAAGATGATACGTCCATGGTGACAAGGAGGGTATTTTCAGTTAGCTTTTCAATGTCCTGCAAAGTTTGTAAAAAATGAGTAGTGTCCTTGATAAAACTAAGAATCCTGGGTAGTAAAGGTTGCAGTATGTTATCAACATAGTCAGAAATAAACTCTGTCATGGTGCCAATCCCAGAGACAATTGGTCTGCCGGGAGGTGAGACCTTAAGTGCTTTGGCAACTTTACAAAATTCCACAGGGTCTTCAGAGATGGTAGTGCGAGCTTGATCCGGGTCTCCTGAGGAAGTACTAGGCATTTTCTCGGCGATAAGCTTCGAGAGTTTGTGG